>SWKW01000181.1:0-66437 GCA_011058865.1 Didymella keratinophila
AGAGTAGCTTAGTAGGTTATAGCTAGCTTAGTAGTACATATAAGGCTGCTACACTAACTGCCCTCCTTCCTTCCTCTTCCTTAACTTTGTTAACAACTTAACTCCTACTCTTACTCTAATATTATATAATAATATAGCTACTCTAAACTAAGGTCTTTAGGGCCCTAGTAGTTAACTAGGTAGTAGTGTTAACTATCTCTAGGCGTCTACTAGTAGTAATGCTAGCAGTACTTATACTGCAGCCTTTAACTACTTTAGCAATGTTACTTACTAGCTACTTACCTATACAGGCCCTAGCAGTATAATCCTAGTTAGTATTAACATCCCTAACAGCCCTACTAATATCTACTAGAACTACACTATTTAGTATATTCTAGATACTACAGTAGCTAATAAGTTCTAGCACATCCTTGCATTTACTTCTATATAATAAGTATTAGTCTTCTAGTTTAGTTTACTTACTAACTTTGCTTATAGGTTAATATTTATTATATTACTAAGTTCTTCCTCTGTCTCTGTAGTTAGTTACTATACAACGCTACTTTTAGTACTAGTGTCTGCAACTTCTCCCCTGTTATAGCTTATACAACAGCCTATGCTTGCCAGCTGCTTAGCTAGCGTTAGTCTTACCTTAAGGCCTATCTTATCTACTCCTATAGTGCTGTTAACCTTACTAGCTATACTAACAACTGCACTGCTGCTATATATAAAGAGAAGTCTTTTACTGCCTTCCTAGGCTGCGTGTCCTTAGCTAGTAAGTAGGGTAGAGCTTATTCTAACTACGTATAGGGTAATAGTTCTGCTTGTTATAACTTTGCTTCTACTCCTTATATAGGCACTTCTTCTAAGGTTATTAATAGTAGAGGTAGTAGTAGCTCTAGCTTTAGCAGCTGCGCTATTACTGCTGCTAAGGGGGGTAAGCACCTGTCTAATACTAAGTAGGTCTCCTCTTTCTAGAAGGTCTGTTTAGTCTTCTATATAGATGTCCTCTGTAGTGTAGTAGAGTTTTAATCTCTAAATCCTAGGTAGCCTCCTATTTAGTAACTGTATGTTGTTTGTATAGTTTATCTATCTCCTATAGGCTTTAGTGTTAATAACATAATTGCTTAGCTCCTAGGTTAAGTCTTTATAACCTTCCTATTCTACTTAGTATTGTAATTCTCCTGCCTGTACACGCTTGTTAACAATCTCTTTAACATAGTATTCTAAGTAGTCCTCTTAGCCTTCTTTCTATACAACAATTGCTCTAGGGTTTGTATCTCCTAGTTATTATAATAGTAGAGGGTTATTAGCAGCAGGCCTTAGCAGGTCTACATAGTATAATGTTGTTTTCTAAGGTATATCTAGCTTAACCTAGTAAGGGTCCTGTACGCAGGCAATTTAGAACTTCCTATTCTTCTAGTCAAATTTCTTGCTCTTCTGCGTTGTCTGTATGTTCTTTAGGTTAAGCTATACCTAGTCTCCTACTTAGTACTTAGGTGCTAGCTTCCTTGTACAGTTTGCCTAATTTTCTTGTTCCTGCTAGGCATATATTATAGCAAAGATTACCTAGTCAGCAGCTTGTTATAGTGTCTGTATAATAGTTTCTGCGTAGGTTAATAGTGTTGTAGAATAGTCCTATAGGTCTCCTGTAGGGGTTCCCTCTAGTAGAGCAGGTAGAAAAGGCGAATTTTAAATCTATATTATAGAAAGAAAGGTAACACTCCTGTAGAGGCATTTGTATAGGTGTTAAGTATTAGCTTAAGAACAGGTGTAAGGGTTGCCTAATTATCCTGTGCGTAGTTATAATATATATAGACTATAACCTTAATATTACTATTTACTCTTTTAGTAGTTCTATCTATCTAGGGGTGAAAGGCTGTAGACAGGTTATATTATACGCCTAGTAGCTTACAGGTCTTTCCCTAGAGTTTGCTTACAAACTAAGTTCCTTAATTAGAAGTAATTAACATAGGCAAGCTATAATAATAATAAACTTCCTATATAAAAGCCTATGCTATATTATCTGCTTTAATCTTCTTAAGTAGGACTAGGATTACACCCTTACTAAGCCTGTCTTTTACTACTATTAAGTTTGTAAAGCCTAATAAAAGAGGTAGTAGTGTAATAAAGTCTACTGTTAGGTGTTACTACGTACAGTCTAGGACTAGAAGAGGTCTTAGATAGCTATACTTGCTATCTCTCTATAGTGTACTTTGTTAATAAATTTCGCAGTTCCTTACAAAGCGTTAGGTGTCTTAGCTTATGCTAGGCTAATACTACTATTAGGACAGTATATAGTAAGTTTCCTCTCTTCCTAGGTAGCTAGTCTGTACTGCTAAGTAAGCGTTCTAGATAATACCTGTACAAAGGGGTTTGTAGTTAGGAATCTAGGTTCTTCCTCTCTATTATAGCTTCCTGTTGTCTATTACTAAATAGTTGCCTAGGGAGATTGCTAGTTTCTTAGTAACAGTGTTTAAGGATCTCGCGTTCTCTATTATTATGCTCTGTACAGCCTAGTAGGTTTTGTCTAGTTCTACTGCTTAATCTTAGTGCTTACGCACAAGATCCTCTAAGACAGGAGGTTGTAGTAAGGTCTATAATATAATAGTTCCTTTAAAGGTAAGAGTTAGTGCTTATACAGGTGCTATAGGGATAGGATCTTATTAATAAGAGGGTATAAGCATAATAAACTCTCTACTTACTAGCCTCTTGTTGTCTACCCCTTAAGGCATGTCTTAGTCTCTTCTAGACAGGGCGTCTGCTTGTACATTGTCTTTCCCTAGTTAGTAGCAAATTTGCATGTTCCTAAATTATAATATAATCTAGGACTATTGTATGTGTTGTTTAGTTAACTTTTGTTTTTGTGTAAAGTATTCTAGATTCTTGTAGTTAGTTATTACTTCAAATTCTTGTACGCTTTGTAGTTTAGAGTCCTACTTAGTTAGACAGAAGATTACTGCTAGTAGCTCCTTATTATAGATTAGGTAATTCGCTTTGTATAGTAGGAATTTGCGAGAGAGGTACGCTACTATACAGAGGTTGCTAAGGTTGTCTTCTTAGGAGAGTGTAGCACCTATAGCATAGCTAGAGGAGTTATATTCTACTACTACTTTCCTTTCTAGGTCTAAGGTAGCTAGTACTTTGCCTAACAGGAAGGCTTCTTTTAGCTGTATAAAGGCGTTGTCCTGTTTAGGACCTTATATAAACGCAGTGTCTTTTTTGATAAGTTATATAAGTAGTTCTAATAACACAGCAAAGTTCTAGATAAACTTCCTGTAGAAGTTTGCAAATCCTAGGAATCCCTGTACGCCCTTAGTTGTAGTTAGGGCTTGCTAGTCTTTAATAGCTTAGACCTTCTTAGGGTCTATTAAGATACCTCTTCCTAACTTAAGGATAAATCTAAGGTACTTTATATAATAAACGTCAAACTTGTACTTACTAAGCTCTAGGTGCAGGCCTGTATCCTGTAGCTTGTCTATAACCTGTTATACGTAATTATAGTGTTTCTTAAGCAAACCTTTAGTAAAGATTAAGACATTGTCTAAGTAGGCAGAGGCAAAATTGTTAAGGAAGTTGTAAAGGGCCTAGTTAATATACCTCTAGAAGGTGCTTAGTGCGTTAGCTAGGCTAAAAAGAGTAACTATCTACTTGTACAAGCTAAACCTTGTATAAAAGGCTGTTATCTATTCCTGTCCCTCTGTAATATAAATCTTATAGAAGGTAGCTGTAATGTTAAGCTTAGTATACTAAGTAGCCTATCTAATTATGTTTAATGTCTCCTTAATAAGTAGTAAGGGGTACCTATCCTTCTTAATAAGGGTATTTAGGGCTTAGTAGTCTACGCAGAACCTTAGGCTGCCCCCTAGTTTCTGTACAAAGAGGACTAGGGAGGCTGCAGGGAAGTTGCTTACCCTAATAAACCCTTTCTCTAGCAGGTCTAGCAATATACAGTAAAGTATAAGTAATTCATCCCTTAACATTATATAGAGTAGGCTGTACAGTACTTCTAGCATCTCTCTATTAACTTTGTTTAGCTTAATAATATAGTCTACTTTAGGACCTTAGTGTAGTAGGAGCTTGTTACCTTCTTTAGGTAGGAAGAGTTTAATGTACAATTAAAGGTAAGGCAGAAGAGTAGCAAGAACTTCCTTAGATATAAGCTTAGGTTTAACCTTAAGTGCCTTTTAAATGTCCTTTATACTTGTAGTAAATACTTACAAGCCTAGCTCTTTCTTCTAACTCTTCTATACGTAGTATTAGAATGCAACTGCTAACACTAGGTAGCAGTTAAGGGGTGCAGTAGCCTCTAAACTCTGTACAGAAACACTATACTGCTTTATCTATATTAACTTCTGTTTAGCATTAATTACTCCCCTAACACTCTTAAGCTATGTCTTCCCTAAGATTATATTATAGTTGTACGTAGACAAAGTAATGTACACAGCAACTTGTTATTCCTGTACGCTGCCTATATCTAATATAAACTCTGTAATCTTAGAAATTGTGCTTCTTTAGTTTCCTACTCCTTCTACTTTAATAGGTGTAACAGGAATGCGCAGTAAGTCCTCCTTCTATACAAGCTGTTTATTTATAAGAGTAAATGTACAACACCTATTATTAATTATAGCAACAACTGCAGTATATAAATTAATAACAGCATAAACAGATATTAGTTTTATAGCAGCTAATTAAAGGAGTAATAAACAGGTGCTCTGTACAGGCTAAGGACTTTGCTAGGTAGACCCTAGTATGCGACTTTTTACTAGGGTTACTCTTTTCCCTTATTCTTAGAAGAAGAAGAGTCTTTAGTAGCTTATATAGCTGCTACTTACATAGCCCTATAAGGCTTAGGCTTTGTTATATAACTTAGCAGGGAGGAGGGGACTTTCTTTCTGCACTCCTGCACTCTATAGCCTTACTAGCTACACCTTAGGCAGGCCCCTAACTTATGTCTGTCCTAGATCTCTTCCTCTGTACCCTAGTACTCCTGCAGTTTCTTTATATAGAGTTAGTAACTTCCTACAGTTAGAGTCTAGTCTATCTTATTACTATTTTAGCAGGAGGACTCTTAATAGTCTAGGTTTCTGTATAACTTTTTACCTAATATAATCTAGTCTATAGCTTTTAGGTTTTCCTATAACGTGTTTCACCAGCAAGTCGGCCACCCTAGCGAGTCGGCCACCTAACACCAGCAACCTGCCGTCGCAACAACAACGCGCAATATCTTAATACTATAACCTGCAAAATATATATACTAAAAGTAATATATTCCTTACTATTACTAATATTACCTCTAAGTAAATTTAGAGTAAAAGGCGCGCTGCAGCAGTATATACTGTGCCTTAATTAATGCTATAAGACTAACGTGCTAGACGCTGCCCTTAATGTAACTGCAAGCTAAACGTAAAGCGCCTTATAAAGCTAGAAGAGGAGGTAATTACAGTATGTGTACTTAAGGAGTCTGCCTGTAGACTACCCCCCTTAAAGGTAGATGTATAAGATATAGCAGATAAACTGCTAAGAGAGCGTAGTAGTGACACTGTTAGCAAGAACTAGGTTGACAGGTTTATTTAGCGTACACCTAAGCTGCAAACGCGATAGACCTGTCTGTACAATCGCCAGCGAGCTGCCTGCAAGGACCTAGCAGTTATCTAGCCCTAGTTTACGCTTGTTCAGTTAATAAAGGCAAAGTATAGTATTATAGACAAAGATATATATAACTTTGATAAGTCTAGCTTCTTAATAAGTAAGATCTTATTATAGCTAGTAGTAACAGGCTTAGAGAAGCCTAGGAAGTAGAAGAAACTCTAACCTAGTAATTATAAGTAGGTTACCTTAGTATAAGGTATTAGGTTAACAGGGAAGGTTATCCTACTATTCCTTATCCTTACTAGCAAGGTTCTAATCTCTAACTAGTTTACTAAGGACCTGCTACGCAACTAGGTTATATAAGTAAGCCCTACTAGCTAGACTAACAACAATCTAGCGCTTGCCTAGCTTAAACACTTTAACTTGCATGTAAAGCTAGTTAAGGTATACTAGCTACTTATTATTAATAGCTATAAGAGCTACTACTTAGCAGAATTCTAAGATTACTATAAAGAGAAGAAGATAATTACTCTCTATATACTAGCACACTTATTATACTTATTATAGCTACTTAACATTGCTTACTTCTTACTGCTAAAGCGCATATATAGTAATAAGATCTTAGCCTTAGCACGCAGTCACATCTACTATATTAATAAGGAAACCTTCCTACTAGCCTTTAAAGCAGCTTTTAAGAAGGCGTTTACAGTAGAGAATATTTACACAGGCTTTAGAGGTGCTAGGCTAGTCCTATATAACTTAGAGGTTGTGTTATTAAAGCTTAATATACGTCTGCACACGCTAACACTACTAAAACCTAGCAATATTACCTAAGAGCTAAAGACACTACACAACACTTATAGAATAGAGGAGCAGTTAACTTTAATTTAAAAGCATATTTAAAACTATTAAGGGTCCCTAGCAAGTTTATTAGATAAATAGGTTAAACAGTTAAGTAAGGGTGCTTAGCAGATAGCACATAATATAGTATTACTGTAGGAGGAAGTAGGCTACCTTTAAGACGCTATAAAAGCATCTACAAAGCGCAAGACCTGTAAGCAACACTATATATGTGCAGAGGAGACCCTTATAATTAGCAAAGTAGCTAACTTAGTTACTAAAAAGGAGGGTAGCAGTTATAGTAAGGGCAAGACGCCTGCAAAGAGGGTACATAGAGGACACTACTGCAGCTGTTGTAGGGAGATTAGACACAACTCCTACACCTGCACAGTAGAAATAGAGGATATAGATAATAGCACAGCTTCTAAATAATATTAAACTAGTAAATATACTATATAAAAGTGTTATAGTATTGCGCGTTGTTGTTGCAATAGCGGGTTGCTGGTGTTAGGTAGCCGACTCGCTGGGGTGGCCGACTCGCTGGTGAAACACGTTATAACTTATAATTAGTTTACAAATTTGTTATATAACTCTTCTTTTATAGGTTAATAGCCTACCTAGGCTTTTAGCAGTCTAGTAGCTAGGCTGTTCTATAGGTAGTTAATCTTCTGCGCGTTGCTAGCGTTGTCTATGCTAGCCTCTTAGAGCTTTAGGTTAAAGCTTTGTACGTGTTAGTTGTATTCTTAGCTTCCTTATTTAGTTATATAAAGGTACTCTAATGCTTTTGCTTTTGCTGTTAGGTCTTTAAAGAAGGTATCTAGATAGGACTATAGCTTGCTAGATGCAGGTACAGTAACTCCTCTCACAATTTAGTCTATGTATAGTAATAGCGTATTAAACGCTTACCTACTTGTATAAGTAATAAAGTACTAGACCTGTAACTCTTCTATAGGGAAGGCTGCACAGTTGCTGTATAGCTTAGCCCTTGCTTTTATTTTCTATTATAAGTACTGTTTGTGTGTACTATTCTTAAAGACTTCTATATTAGGAAGTCTTGCTTTTATAGGTTGTATAGGGGAGGGTTCTTATATATTATGCCCTTATATAATACTAGTTCCCTTGCTCTCCTCTATTATTATGTTCCTTTTATTGTGTTAGGTATTGTTACATAAAGTGTTGTACAACTGCTACTGTGTCTGTGCTTAGACTCTTATTTTGTTTAGGCTTGTATAGAGGGATTTAATCATTATGTTAAGTTGTTCTTAGTGTTTATACATGCGCTGTAACTGTTAAATTGCTTGTTTATTTATAAGTCCTTCCCCTTCTATTATACAGGTACTGCAGGGGATTTTTTTATAGATATAATCTTTTAGCTTATATTAAGGGTTAAAGTAGCCTTCTAATAAGTATGTATTTGTCCTATACTATAGAAGCTAAAAGATAGAGAAGACAACTTGCTCCTCTTGTATAAGACAGATTAAGGGGTGCCAAGCCTTACTTATAAAGTCACGTGAGCAAGTCTTGTACGTAGCCCTGTACAGTTAGGGCTTAGCCCATAACAGATACTATAAGGACTTAGTTTAATAATATAATAGCAGTAACGTGTTTCACCAGCGAGTCGGCCACCCTAGCGAGTCAGCCACCTAACACTAGCAACCCGCCGTTGCAACAACAACGCGCAATACTATAACACTTTTATATAGTATATTTACTAGTTTAATATTATTTAGAAGCTGTGCTATTATCTATATCCTCTATTTCTACTGTGCAGGTGTAGGAGTTGTGTCTAATCTCCCTACAACAGCTGCAGTAGTGTCCTCTATGTACCCTCTTTGCAGGCGTCTTGCCCTTACTATAACTGCTACCCTCCTTTTTAGTAACTAAGTTAGCTACTTTGCTAATTATAAGGGTCTCCTCTGCACATATATAGTGTTGCTTACAGGTCTTACGCTTTATAGATGCTTCTACAGCGTCTTAAAGGCAGCCTACTTCCTCCTGCAGTAATACTATATTATACGCTATCTACTAAGCACCCTTACTTAACTATTTAACCTGTTTATCTAACAAACTTGCTAGGGACCCTTAATAGTTTTAAATGCACTTTTAAATTAGAGTTAACTGCTCCTCTATTTTATAAGCGTTATGTAGTGTCTTTAGCTCCTAAGTAACGTTGCTGGGTTTTAGTAGTGTTAGCGTGCGCAGACGCACATTAAGCTTTAATAACACAACCTCTAGGTTGTGTGGGACTAGCCTAGCACCTCTAAAGCCTGTGCAAACATTCTTTGCTATAAACACCTTCTTAAAAGCTGCTTTAAAGGCTAGTAGGAAGGTTTCCTTATTAATATAGTAGATGTAACTACGTGCTAAGGCTAAGATCTTATTACTATATATATGCTTTAGTAGTAAGAAGCAGGCAACATTAAGTAGCTATAATAAGTATAATAAGTGTGCTAGCATACAGAGAGTAATTATCTTCTTCTCTTTATAGTAATCCTAGAATTCTGCTAAGTAGTAGCTCTTATAGCTATTAATAATAAGTAGCTAGTATACCTTAACTAGCTTTGCATGCAAGTTAAAGTGTTTAAGCTAGGTAAGTGCTAGATTATTATTAGTCTAGCTAGTAGGGCTTACTTATATAACTTAGTTATATAGCAGGTCCTTAGTAAACTAGTTAGAGATTAGAACCTTACTAGTAAGGATAAAGAATAGTAGAATAACCTTCCCTATTAACTTAACACCTTATACTAGGGTAACCTACTTATAATTACTAGGTTAGAGTTTCTTCTGCTTCCTCGGCTTCTCTAAGCCTATTACTACTAGCTATAATAAGATCTTACCTATTAGAAAGCTAGACTTATTAAAGTTATACATGTCTTTGTCTACAATACTATACTTTACCTTTATTAACTAAACAAGCGTGAACTAGGGCTGGATAACTGCTAGGTCCTCGCAGGCGGCTTGCTAGCGATCATACAGACAGGTCTATTGCGTTTGCAGCTTAGGTGTACGCTAGATAAACCTGTTAACCTAGTTCTTGCTAACAGCGTTACTACTACGCTCTCTTAGCAGTTTATCTGCTATATCTTACACATCTGCCTTTAAGGGGGGTAGTCTACAGGCAGACTCCTTAAGTATATATACTATAATTACCTCCTCTTCTAGCTTTGTAAGGCGCTTTATGTTTAGCTTATAGTTGTATTAAGGGCAGCGTCTAGCGCGTTAGTCTTATAGCATTAATTAAGGCACAGTATATACTACTGTAGTATGCTTTTTACTCTAAATTTGCTTAGAGGTAATATTAGTAATAGTAAGGAATATATTACTTTTAGTATATATGTTTTGCAGGTTATAGTGTTAAGATATTGCGCGTTATTGTTGCGACAGCAGGTTGCTGGTGTTAGGTAGCCGACTCGCTAGGGTGGCCGACTCGCTAGTAAAACACGTTAGACCTATATTTACTTACTAGTTTTAAGGATTCTAAGTAGCAAAAATATTATAATAAGCTAGAAGAGTACTTCAAAGCTATTACAATGAATCTTTAAAATAATAATATTAAGTATTAACACCTTCTTAATAATCTATAGCAATAGTAGGTATGTCAGGGGCAGTATAAATATCCTGTACTATTTAAGGTAGCTTATAATTTCCTATCTATTCTAAGTACTAGCTACAAGTGTAAACGCTGTTTTAGTCTAGTAAGGTATATAATTACTAACAATTAGAACTAATTACAGCTAAGTGCTATAGAAGTAATTTAATTACAGAAGGATTAGCTGTGTTATAGGCTTATTTCTAGCCTATATACTAAGATAGAGACGTTAATTATACTATAGGAGAAGAAGTAGGTAGATTTAATACAAACAGCAGCCTCTAAGTGCTTATAGGCCTTATAGGACTTACAAACGTTACAGCTAGGGACTCCTTTACTATTATATATTACGCTAGACTAAAAACAGTAATTATATATCTGTAACTATGTTTCTATACTATAAAATAGGCCTACGCTGTAATTTTAGGACATTACAGAGCACTTTTAGGCTGTAACATAACTGTATAACTGTACTGTAGTACGTACGGTTGGACACGCTGCCTGTCGAGGCTCAAGCCAGGGCAAAGTCTGGACCGTGGACCTTGTAACAAAGGACGTCAGGAGGCGAATGGATGTTGATGTCTCAGTCCTGACAGAGAGGACTGTGGAGGCGCCAGGGGTGATGGTGGTAGTCCTTGTCGCGACAGGAGCCTTGTAGTCGATGAAGGCTGTACAAAAGCTGCCCCCATCTTTGCTGAGAGCAGAGACGATCTCAGAGTCCAAGGGGTCCGGTAGTGGTCCGGCGGCCAGTCCAGACATACCCAGCTGCGCTGCTAGTCTCTGCCGCGCTCTTCATGTAACAGCGACCCCATACGTAGGAAACGTCGACGCATCCAGCAGTGCTGTCGCAGGTATCCATACAGGCAGTGAAGGATGCAGAGTCTACAGCATTGAGATCGTTGCCTCCGTAGTCTACGCCACATTCAATGATGAAAGAGCCGCCATTAGCAGCGGTGTATGACTTCTTGTCATCTTTACCATCGGCGCAGGTGAGGTCCTTCCCAGCGATGGCCGAGCTGGTAGGAAGCGCGGGGGAAGTCGAAGCACTAGATGACTGGTCGACCATCTCTGCGGTCCAAACGTGTCCAGCTTCAATGAGAGAAGACTTTGACTGCTTGAGGTAGCAAGCACCGTTTACGTATCTGCAAGACGAAGGTTAGTACACGTGATATTGGACTCGGTGGACAGATACTTACGATACGTCCACACATCCAGTGGTGGTCGAACAGGTCTCAATGCAGTCTTTGAAGGATGTCGTGCTAGCGAACGAAAGATCACCGCCGCCATACTCTTTTCCACAGACGATCTTGTAGCTCTTCCCACTTGATGACTTGTACGTTGTGGCATCACTCGCCTTGTCGATACAGGTAGGACCGGAAGCAGTTGCTTGCACTTTGGCAGTAGCATCAGCATCGTACTTCTTTGCAGCCCAAATACCAGCATCAGACGACGAGACTGTCAGTTGGTTCTTCAAGTAGCAAGCGCCAGAACGGAAGGCAACCGTAAGGCAGCCGGTCTCCTGATCGCAAGCGGCAACGCAGGCGTCGAACGAGGCCGCCCAGAGGAATTTGATGTCACCGCCAGGGTAGTCTGCTCCGCAGGTGATGTCGTACGAGCCTTTCGAAGTCTTGTACGTGAAAGTAGAGCCAACCACCTTTCCGTCACAGTTGAGGGCACTGAGGGTTGCCGAAGGACTTGGCGAGGCGGAAGAGCTTGAAGAGATGGTAGAGTTGCTTGAAAAGGCAACAGAGCTGCTTGAGAAGGTGACTGAGCTGGTGGGTGAGCTGGTGGGTGAGCTAGAGGGTGAGCTGGTGGGTCCGCTGGGGGTGGTAGAAGCTGGTGTGCTCGAGGCGCTAGACAAGCTCAAAGAGCTAGAAGAGCTGTCGAGTAAGCTTGAAAGCGCAACGATGGCACTGGAGCTGCTGGGTGCCTGTCTACCTCCAGCACATCGAATGTTTTGCTCGCCGTACCAGTTTTGGGGATCATTGCTGGTGCAATAGCCCGTACCTGGTGTGCCAGTGAATCTGGCAGTGAAGCAGTAGTTGTAGTATGATCCATACCGGAGGCAGTCGGAGTCTTGATGGCAAGGTTTGCTGTAGTCGAACGTGTACATGCAGATCGGAGCGGCTCCACCAAAGTTCGAGAAGCACTGGCAGCCATCTGGGCAACTGACTTTGTCGAAGTAGTTGTAGTCTGGCGAGCAGGTGACTGGTCCTGCAGGGGAGTTCGCTGCGGAAGCAGAGTGGACGGCCGCAAGAGAAAGCAAGGCCAGAGACGAGAGGCGCATAGTTCTGGAAGCCATGACGAAGGAATGGAAGGGTCGCAATGGACCGCGGAAAGACCGGACGGAGCTCGAAGAGTCCTAGGAAGTGATACTTGCCTGGAGATGGAAACAAAGACTGATGCGAGAATGTACCTCACGTCCTGTCCTTTTGTTCTTATACTTGCTATTCTATTGACCGACATCGCGGTCTTTCGATAAACTTACATGGTGCTCAACGGTGCAGCCCGGCGAGAGCGATACCAGCTGAGTTCACGAGCGCCTCAATACTTTGAAGTCGAGTGGACAACCAGGAGAGGCAGCGGCAGAGGTCTGGTTCTTGCTTGGCACCGTCTCCCGGTGTCCTTCGTCTAGCTTTTACAGACTTTGCTGGGCGATACGAGACGCTTGACTACAAGCGGCTACACGAGCGAGGGTTCGAGATTGCATGCTGTAAAGCTTTGATGCTGTACTCCGTACTATCGAGAAGCACGGACACCGTTCAATGTGCCATGCCCCGCGGACTACATGCACATGTAAAATCGGGGCCAGAGAGGGCGGAACGTCTCGAGCGCGTCAGAGAGACCTTGCAACGATTTCTAGGAGGGCGGATGATGTCTCTTCGAGTCTGAAGTCTTTCTGCCTGACAGAGTGGTTGTGTGATAATGTCATGGAGGCGCTCAAGAGCTCGGGAAGGCGTTACTAGCGTAGTGCTGTGGCTGCCAGCCTCGAAAAGGGGTTGATCGGCGGCCTCGCAGCGAACCACCACAAAGATCGGCATGAGTCGAGCTATCAGCCTCAAACCTTCGACACACTCGCTAGCAATAACACAAGCCCTATCAAAGTAGTAAGATGCACATGCCAGACAAGAACGCTAGGTACGATCAATACCCCTGTCTTGTTTGTCAATATATATACAAAATAACGGAACAACACATGCTTGACTACAGTCAGAGATCTGCTTATCCTCGGATCATGTAGGCCTTAACTATTTGCTGTCTGCTACAGGAAAGACATAGATCTAGATATCTACGCCAATCCAGATACAAGCCAGAAAATTATGTACCAAGCCGTCCATCAATTGTTGTTATTCTCCTTTGCTCACCTGCACCTGACTTAAAAAACGCAATGCGGTACAACTGCGCCTTCGCCCTCTCACATTCACCTCCCCTAGCAAAGATATGGACATACCAGGACTCGAATTTGGAATCTCCCCCCATCAGCTGCGCCGAAAGCCCTCCAGACAAGCCCTAAATCAAGCCCTCGTTGAGCTGCGCTCAGAGCCCTCAAGATTCCTTTGTGTGCCCTCAGTCAAATGCCCTCAGAAGCTATCGATCAGTAAGCCCTCATTTCAGGAGTCCTCGTGTTGCTGGTGGGCGCCTTACCATTCGGCCATGCGTCCCTTGCACTGTTATCATGGAGGGATGGTGAAAATATGGGTATGAAACCGCTGTGATCGCTCGCGTTGAAAGCAGATTTCAAGTCGCAAGTGGCGCAGAAACATTCGAGCGGAGCCGTCTGCCCAGAGTAGGTGAAGGGCAATGCCGCTGTACATCAAATACACGTAGCGAGATATGTCCACCTGGCTCTTGCTTATGTGCCAGACAGTAAGCGAGGTGGATAGTAGGCACGCAAGAATGGATGATGCTGAACATATGTGTTCCTGTATACTATCTCGTGGTATCTTCGGTATTAGGGTATGGGGCTACATAACGTCAACGACAAGACTGTCTCTCAAAGGGTCCAACTTGCTCACGCGATTGCTGAAATCATCGGGCCACCTAGTACTTGCCAGGCTCGCCAGGAACACCGCTGTTAGGTGCAGTGCCAGCACTGGTAGGGGGAATGCCACCGGCACTGGGAGGCGCGGCGCTTCCGGGCACACTTCCAGTAGTGCCGTGCGTAGCCGTGTGGTCAAGGCCCTGAGTCTGGAGCGGCGCAGGAGTCTTCTCATCCGCAATCGGCGCAGCCGCGCCCTCGTTCAGACTATTGTGGCCAGCAACGGGGCTGGTAGGGCTAGCAGCAGGCACCTCGTGCGACACCTGTCCGGCAGCCTGGCTGATGACCTGCCACCACTGCTCTGCAGCCTGGGGAGTGTGGGCCTTGAAGGCGACTTCATGGTTCATAGAGAATGTGTTGCCCAGCTTGCCCTTGGAAACGTCCTTGCCCTTAACATTGAACTTCTGGCCGCTGACGGCGCCGACGACGCAGTCGGGGAGGTAGAGGGAAAGCTCGGGCACGGGGTCCTTGGCGAAATCATCGTCGGTCTTGAATTCGTGCAAGAATTTGGAGGGTGTTACGACGTAGTAATTTGTGTCGTATGAGCGCATGATTTTGCCCTTCTTCTCCAGCGACCCGGAAATCAGCGGCTGTGTCGAGCGGTGGTCCTGGTTGGGGAACCTGATGTCCTGTACAGTACGGGCAGGAGCCGAAGGGTCGATGAGGACCTGGTTGTTGCGCTGAATGAAGCCGTTCCACTCAAAGTCCAAGGGGATGCGCTGCGCAGTACCAACGATGTCACCGTAGGCATTCTTTGTTTGCTCAGCCTGGGTGTTGACAACCTGCATAAACTGACCCATGCCGTGCTGAATGGTCTGGATGATGTGTGCCTCGAATTGAGCGAACGAGTTTTGTACACTGATGAGATCTTGGCGGTTGTTGTTCTCCTCCTGGACCTGCTTGTTTAGGCGGTGCATAACACCGCGCTGCAGGATGTAGGGGTCGTCGGTCGCAGTCATCTTGCCGCCGTGCGACTCGAATGTCGCAGTGTGTTGGCCAAGAAGTTCGATGTGCTTCTGAGTACTGGCGCGCGCCTTGTCGACAGACTTGCTGCCCTTTCCGGCTCCCTTTGTCAGCTCCTTGCTCTTGTTCTTGATCTCGGTGTGCAGGCGCTCGAAGATGGGCAGAATGACAGTCTTGAGTTGCTTCTCGGTCTCGTAGTGCTGGTTGGACATGCCCTAGAAAGTCATTAGATTATGCGCCAACTGCTGCATTGCTCTTGATGCTCACCTGTGTGTTGGACCTGATGTTCTCGAACATGCCTGCGATACCGCCCAGCGACTGATCGAAATGGTGTCCCTCCTTCAAAGGATCCTTCACTGTCTATCACAAGTCAGCACACCGTAAATACCATGCCCTCCGTGCTGCCTACCTTCAAGATCCTCTCATACTCCTTCCCGTGTGCGTGGTGTGTCTTCTCGGTCGCTGTGACGTAGTCTTCGAGGTTGGAGGTGGCATGCTTCCATGCTTGGAGGCGCTCAGCGAAAAGCTTTGTAACCTGGTGCCAGTATTAGCAACGCATTCGGCACTGAAAGCTGCTCTCCTGACCTCGGATGTGTCCTCTCCAGGGATGGCCTCGGCCTCCGAGTTGTTGGTAAACGAGCGCGTTGGCAGCTCGCTGGTGGCAGACTGTGGGGCACTCATGTTTGCGACGTGTGAATACTCGTGTATTGGGGTAGGGTTTGTGGTTAACAGGCGCAAAGAGGGGATGCGGTGTATTAAGACTGGCTAGCTGTGTTGAGGTATTGCGGGGCTCGTTGGCAGGGAAGCGTAGGGGATGATTCCGCTTCAGCAATTCAAATGCGGAGAGTCAAAAAATGTGTGGTCTTGAGACAGGACACGCTAGGGCAATATATACAGATTTCAAGGCTGTGACGCCAGTCTAGACCAACATGATCCCAAGTGATTTCCTGCAAGGTTGTCAGCCATCGTGAGCTTGCGCCCGACGTGGGAGGCGTCGATCATTCAGGGTTCAATCGCGCTAAGGCCTATGTGATGTCATCACCATCCAAATATTCTCATCCCGAGCATCGACCAGCGCGGGAGAGGCTTCGACCAGCACACCAACTCGCGCAGATCAACATCTCAAAATGCTACTGTTCCCTGCTGCGCCACGATTCATGTGTGAGATTTCAGCGAAAATCATACTGAACTTGGCATTTGTTTCGAGCATCGAGCGTTAGACCCGCGGAGGTGTTTGCAGATCAAGAAAACAATGACGAAGAGCCACAGTGAGCGAGCGGATATCCCATCTTTCCGGGCTGTCACAAGATGGTCGGCATGCGCCTGGGATTCCACTGTCCACTGACCAGGCCTGCGATCTGAGTACGGGGAAGGGTATGCTGGTCATACGGCTTAGGCTCGAAGATCGAAGCTTGACTTGTACTGCGGTGTTCCATCTTGAGCATTTGCACATCTTCTCATGTACTGCAAGATCTGACGAAAAGAAATAAAACATGTAAAGTGGCTGTGCTCTTGCAGTTACTGTTGATCAGCATGTACCTGCGTGTACCGACGCTACAGCTGTCAAGTCGACGGTGGGACTTCACTAGACAATGCTCCGATACATTCTGATTGGCATGAAGTAGTCCGCGGTGGCGTTTAAGTTCGTGACGTTGGATCCCGGATGGTAGCTGAGCATCGCGGCCGCGTGAGCCGTTTTCAGGCATCCTTCGCCATGTGCTGTCTACTAGATCAATACTAGCACTGGACTGCATCATGACGACTTGACGAGGGTGTGAAAGATGTCTATCCAAAACATACATTCATTTTCGTATCCATCTCGTAACTATCGTAAAATGCTAGAAAGCGTGGGTCAAGACTATGCTAACGATGTACCGAGAGTCAAACAGCAGCGACAGTGTACTGTTGCGTCAAATTCAAAGCGCCGCCCTATCCGTCGAACCAATTTCTAATCATTCCTTGGTATCCTCCTCTTCCTCGTCTATTTTGTCAAGATCAATCGTACAAGTCCAACTAAGCAGGTGTCACGCTGACAGAACCAATCGCACCAACCATGTATCCCTCATCATCCGCGCCGACAGCAGCACCGGCAAAGCCAGCGCAGCTCATCACAGCCGTCAAGTCCACACTCGCACCCTCGGTCCCGGCACCAGCCGTAAACTGTTCTGTACGAGAGGCGAAATCTTCCTGGGGGGTTGCAGTGAACACCGAGTTACCACCGACCGTAAATTGAACCGTACAGTCGCTCCTGGTATCTGCTTGTTGTGTAGATGCGGTCAGGTTGTACCGTGTGCCTGGGCACAGCGTCAAAGGCTGGGAGATCGCGGCTGTTTGACCGGGGAATGCAGACCGGAAGCGTGCAATGGTAGTGTCGTTCTCAGTGACGGATTCAACAGGAACAGTCGGGTTGAACTGGCTGACGAACCAGCCCTCATTGCTGTTGTTGGGTTGGATGTTCAAAGTGGGCGAAAGGACAAGGTCGCCAGTGTCACTGCATGCAGCGTTGATCTGGTCCTGGGTAGCAAGAGTGCCAGAGCGACGGAAGCGGTCTACAGGTGTGGCTGTAGCCTCGCTAGCGGAAGAGGTGGCAGAGACGACAGGAGCTACCTCAGAGGGGGCAGGTACCACATCAGTAGCTGTCGAGCCCGAGAAGGCGTCAGCAAGGCTCTCCAAGGCAGAAGGGAGAGCGGCTGTGGGCTCTGTTGCGTTACCACCTATGGGCAAGGTTCCGTTCAGACCAGTTGGCAATGCTGCCGCTGCATCAGAAGAGATACAGGTAGAAGCAAGGATGGGAACAGTCTCGACAGTGTAGGTGGTAATGATGACCTCTCGAGTGATGGTGGAAAACTCTGTCGGGCTTGGGCAGGCCTCTGTCAGCGGCGCTGTGGGTCCCGAAGGAAAAGTAGAGTTGCCGGTGGGGAAAGGTGGTGTGGCCGTGATGTTGCCAAAACCGCCTGTACCAGTTGTCAGTGCCACATTAGAAGAGCGAGTGAATCGTCCAGTGCGGTCGTCGCCGCTGTTAGTGAACGGTGGACCAGTCGAATTCTGAACTGGCAAAGAGGAGGTGGAGTTCAAAGACATAGGAGGAACCGTAATGGAAGCCAATGGCGGAGTAGTGGAGTTCGACGGCACAAACGGTGTCTCGACTATTGTGACATTTGTGGTGACATTTGTGGTAGGCGAAGGAATGACAAGCGTAAAATTGCCAGAAGTCGGCGGTGTCAGGAGGCTTGAGATGTTGATTGTTGAGAAGGATGGCACAGTGGAATAGTTTATTGACACTAGCGGCGGGAATGTGATGTTACCCGTGGGTGTAGGCAGCGGCGCGGTTGTGTTGTCGAACGGACGAGTTGTCGGCGGGATCAAGGTCACATTGATGCTAGGAAGGGAAAGCGTGATGTTTGTGGTGGCAGTAACGACCAAAGTGCCTGGAGTTTGAGACACTGGGGGCGGCGTTGTGAAGTTGGAGGTGACTGTGGCCGAAGAGCGGCTGTAGAAGCCAGAGCGGTTGTCGCCGCTATTGGTAAACGGCGGGATCACACCCGCTCCTCCCGTAGAAATCGTCAAAGCTGTCTCGCCTCCAGTCGAGAAGTTTCCAAAACCGGTAATTGAGAAGCCGCCTGTAGGAGTGGGAATAGGCAGGGTAGAATTCACGATTTCTGTGATGATCAGCGTGCCACTGGGAGGAATGGCACCAACCGAGCTGGTGCTGTTCGCGGTAGCAGATGCTGACGAGCGACTGTAAAAACCAGTGCGGTCGTCGCCGCTGTTAGTGAACGTTGGGCCAGTTGAGGTGGAGTTGGCTGACGCTGGCGGGATGACACCAGATCCACCAGTGCTGTTCGCCATAGCAGTAGCAATGATGCTTGTGAAATTACTGACACCCGCAGCGATTGTAGTAACCTCAGTGACAACTGTAGGGGTAAGGATACCGCCGCTGCCTGTAGCGTTGAAGGTGGCGACAGAGGTAGCGGTGCTTAGAGATCCGTTACCAGAGAGCGTGGTGTTACTGATCTCGACGATGAGAGTCTCGGACGAGACTGCAGTGCTGAGGATTGGGGTCTCGATACCAGCAGATCCTATAGAAGTGATGGTGAAGATGGAGCTGGAGACAACGATTACTCTGCTGGTCTTTGGCCCGTAAGGAGTCTCATCATCCCACTCCTCGGACGAGCTGCTAGCTACAGCTGAGCTCTCTGACGAGGATCCGGACGCGGCAGGAGAGATGACTCCGCTGCCACCGGTGGAAATCGCAGTGGCGTTGGAACCGCTGAGAGTGAGAGTAACAGCGCCGGAAGATACAATAGTCTCCACGATAGGGGTTTCGGTAGGGATGAGGATACCGCCGCTTCCAACCGAGAAGAATGTTGAGTTCCCGCCGGAGATAGTTAGAGTGGTGGCAGTGGAAGAAACAATGACTTCCTCACTGACAGAACCGCTGATGCTAGCGTTGAGCGAAGGAGACGCGCTAGGAGAGATGATGCCCCCCGATCCAGTTGAGAAAACGCTCGTAAAACCCTCGATGATGGTCACGTTACCAGCACCTCCGAGCGAGGGTGCTGGTGTAGGAGTGACGATGCCGTCAGTGCCTGTCGACGCCTGAACAGCAGTAGAGAAGAAGGTGGTGAGCCCCGCATCGCCACCAGTCGTAGAGGCTGGCACGAAAGTAGCGCCGCTGGCGCCCCCACCACCTCGGATGGTAGTAGTGCTGTCTCCAGAGATAATGGTGGTGAAGCCGTTGCCAATAATGGTTGTCACGAAGACAGAGGTAATTGTCGAGCCCTGTACCACGGTGGTAGATGGCTCCTGTTCGATGGTACGGGTAATGGTGGCGGAGCAAGCCCAGGATGTCTCGTACACGGCATACCAGTTTGCAGACGACGCGTAGATCTCATACCAGCTGAAGTGGACGAAGCCTGAAGCATCTGTGGTGTTCGCTGAGACGTAAGTGCGCGAGACCCCACCTCCTGAGCTTTGAGTAACGAGACCAGGAGTCTCAATGACAACGGGACCGTTGGTGATGGTCGGGACAATAGCCGCAGCTGCAGCGGTAGCGTTGAGAGCAGCGCATTCATCGCCGTTGGCAAAGGTTCCGGTATGGACAATCGCAACTGAGCCAGGTGCCGGCGTGGTTGTAAGTCCGC
Source organism: Didymella keratinophila (assembly GCA_011058865.1). NCBI lineage: Eukaryota > Fungi > Ascomycota > Dothideomycetes > Pleosporales > Didymellaceae > Didymella > Didymella keratinophila. The sequence continues at coordinate 20,147 of SWKW01000181.1, forward strand.
TGTTCTCTGCAGCTGTGTATAGCTCGCAAATGCCGCCTGTGGCATCAGTGGAATTCGAGGGTGTGTAGACAGCAGATTGACAGGCGTCCTGTGCGCCCTGGGAGTTGAGGAGCGAACACTGTGCAGCACAAGAGGTTGCATCAGTCACAGGAATGGGCCTGCCAACACGATCCTGGCTGGTGAGCCCGGTGTTGCAGTATACGGAGTAGCCGAGACGGAATCCTCCCACGACCTGATCGATATCCTTGTTGATGTCGTCCTCGTCACACGAGAAGGGGATTGCAGTGACGACAGCCGCGCCTCCTGAAGCAGTAGCGGTAGCATTTCCGGCCGCAATCGACGTAACAGCGATAGGGACAGTGGTGATAGCTGGCGCGCCTGAGGACTCATCTATACTGCTGGAGGATGAGGAATTGGAACCTGCTGCTGCATCTGTGCTGGTTGCATCTGCGCTCGAACCTGCGCCGCTAATAGCAGCCGCGGTCGAACTGACCTCAGCATCGGCGCGAGAGCTGACAGAGTCCGTGCTGGACGCAGCAGAGGTGGCATCACCAGAGGCTGTAGCAGTCGCGGCTTCGCTAACTGTAGTAGTCGAAGTGTAAGTCCTGGTCTCGGTCTCTCGAATAATGTTCAGAACTCGGACACCAACGGTCGAATACTTCTGTGCGTCAGCGTTGTCTTGTATGGCTAGTACTCGAGAGACTTACTACTGCAGGAACGGTGAAGTCTTCTGTCACAGTCGAGGTAGGCGCCACCTGCTTGCACGTGCAGGCCGTGGACAGGCCTTGTTCAGCAGCAAGTCTTGCTGAATCCTTCGTAGCAGCTGCGGTACTCGATGTTGGTGTTCCGCTTGCGATCACAGAGGCGACGATGGACGTGGCAATGGCCTCGACTTGAGCAGCAGCAACCATTCGGCGGCGGACCGACGCTGTAGTAGTGACAGTCGCAGTCTCGACGACAGTCGTGGTCAGAATCGTGCGCTGCACGCTTGTCTGCGTAGTTGTCGTAGCTGCGCTAGTAGTGACTGTGCTGCGCGATTGTTAATGGGCTTCTTAAATCTTCGAAAGCTGCGCTTACATTGTGGGTGTGACCTCGTTCGTCACGGTCGCTGGAGCAAGGTTGAGCCAATCGTTACAAAAGCCTTGCACGTCATCGTTCGGAGCGCTGTCGAGGAGGGATGCGAATTGGTCGTTAGGGCAGTTCAGAACGAGATTCTGTCTCTTTCCAAAGAGGTTCTTCCAAGTCCATGCGCCCTGAGCCTCATCGATAGCGACTCTTTTGACCTCGACATGCTCGTCTGCCTTGCGGTGCAGGACTGACCCTTCGGTGATCGCAGAAAAGGAGAGGACGGCGGCCGAAGCCAGTGCTGAGCGAGCGAAGAACATGATCGAGCACTCAGTGAGTGAGAGTTGCTCTGACCTGTGTTCAAATGGTTCCGAGGTAGGTTCGGTGGATTACAAGCCAGAACCTTCCGCCATGTGCACTTATATGAGATGATGGTGGAGCTCCAACCCGTTAGCCGGGCTTCCAGCCATCCAAGGTTACCACCATATCGAGAATGTGCCTTGCAGGGGGCATTGGAGCACTGATCCGGATCAGAGTTTGCAGGCTGGATCAGTTTCGCGTGAAGCATGATGGGCCATGGTGACCTTGCGTGGAACGTCTCGTTGAGAATGTTGGTTCAACGGGAAGCGAAGCTGGTGGCTTGCCCCCATTGACGATGGCTTTGTGAGGCTTGGCAGAAACCATGCTCTTCACAGGGCATTGGAATGGAAGGGAGCTCGCCAAGCCGTGTCTTCGAGGCGCGTTGACGCATTTCGTACCCCACCATCACCCAGAATTAGAGCCATCGAGAACATGTGAAGGGAGAGAACGCGCTTCGAATACCGGCAACGCGTCCGGGTGTTGCACGGTAGTCAGAACAAGAGACAGAAGAGATGACGAGAGGGACAGCGCGGTGGAAGAAGTATTAGTGTCATATGCTAAGAGAGAGCAGAAGTCGATGGAAGTAGTCAGCCGTGTGCAAGCTCGAGGGAAGAAACGCAGAGTCGATTGTCACGATCAATGGTAGTGACGGATAGCCATGGCGAGGCTGTCCGCGGTGTCTCCATCGTGGTGTTGACTGGAATGAAGGTGGTGCAAGACCAGGACGAGCGATATGTTTCAGATGTCGAAGCCGCCGAAAGAGGGACGCGGAGTTGTCAAAGTGTCAGGCGTCAGAAACGGATGACGGTGCGGCTCCAACCAGCAGTCGCTCCTTCCCGCCAAGAAGGTCGGAGATTTCCAGCGCCGATCGGCACAGGGAAGGAGCCATCGTCACCAGCAGGCGCACCAGCCTCTCCCCTCTGTGCCATTGAGCGCTGCGGCATGCCTCTCATGGACGCGCGCACATTCACTCCCGCCGTATACCAGTGAGACTCCGCGCCGCCCGCATCGCCGGCGCCTTCCCCGCTTTCTTCGACGATTCTTTGTTATCACGACTTGGACACTCGCATTCCATGGGCATCTGCGCATCGTGCCTGGGAGGGCGCGCCGACGAAGACGTGAGTGTCACCGATGTCCGTATACGTGCGCTGTCTCTGTGCTGACGCGCCCTTACAGCAGGAAGACTCCTCGGCGCTCCTCGGTGACAACTACCAGCCGCACTACGGCACGCTCGAGTCGCGCCCGCAACACTCTGTGCAGCCCGATCCAGCAGAGCTCCTTCGCGAGCGGGAGGCGCTCGAGCAGATCTGCGCGGAGACATCCAGGTGAGTGTGCCGCCTCCCACCGTCCAGGTGCGCCTTCCCCAGCTCGGCCGTGTCGCTCATCCCTTGCAGCCAGCTCATCACCGTGCTACAACCAACGGCGCAACCCGACTCGGACCAGCCGCAGGTCTCTGAGACGACCGACTATGCCCAGCACTTCGCCAAACGCTTTCCCTCGCTACGCGGCCTGAGAAAGGACGCCTCTGCGTCTGCTGATGCCGACATGGACGAGGCCGCATGGCTCGACAGCGTCCTCGGTGGGAATGAAGATGGCGAAGAGCCAGTCAAGGCCGTCCAGGGAGGTCTCACACGCCAATTTGGCAAGTAAGCCCAGGGAGGCAAACGTCGCGCTGCTAGGCTGAGGCTTGTTGCGCCCCTTTCATTGCTTGTCTTATTCCTTTTCGGATACCCATAATGTCTTTCCACCACTACTTCCCTTTGTCGCAGCATTGCCTGGGCCGGAGTCCGTCGCACCACCAGATACAATACTACATCGATATCTCTGTCTGATCATCTGTCTCGCCAACCAGGTAGTGCACATTCATGCTGATGGAATTTAGACATTGCAGAAATCGTTTTTGGCTATTGCTCCATGAGACGTAGGGACCGTTGAGCCGCGTTGTACACTATCGCCACGGCACAACGACAGCTGCTACCACGGAGATCGAGAACCATACTTTCGAACGTGCCATGTAAATCATCAACCTCACACCTAGGCTCCGCCCTCCAGGACTATCCATCTCCATCGGACCTCAATTACTATTCACCACCGTCTTCCTTCGTAGACTTGCCGAGTCCCATCTTCTCCCTGACCTTGTCTTGGATGTTCTGCTGGATCTCTCCAGCGGTTGGCCTTGGCTTGAATCCGCGCTTCACGACCTCAGGGATCTCAATGACTGGGTCGGAGACAACAGGCTCATGGCGGCTCAGCAGATGGGCCTTGTACGGGCTCTCAGGTGTGTTGACGCCGTGATGTGCTAGAAGCTCGTCCGTGGTCATCTGGCCGAAAGCCTTGTCAGATACCTTGGACCCTTTACCGCCCGCAGTATCAAGGAACGGCGAAGGCATGCCAGCAGAGCCATCAGTCTTCGAGTTCAGAGCACGTCGCCGCTTGCTTGCGGTAGGCGATCCAGGATTTGGCGCAAAGTCATCGTCAGACGAATCATATGACGGCGTCGACTCCCTCGCCTTGGGCTTCGTCTTCGGCTTAGGCTTCGGTGCCGGCTTGGCCATACGCTTCGTCCCCTTAAGTAGTTCCACCTCCACAGTCACATTTTCTTCTTCCTTCTCTTCCATCCGCACTCCCTCCTTGCGGTCGCTCTTCGCCTCTTCTTCTCGCGCACCCTTGACCCCCTCCTTTACCCCCTCTCTCTTCACAGACGACACCGGTTTCCTCCTCACCACGCTCCCCCCAGTACCCGGCGTCGCAACTCTCGGCGTCATCATGATTCCATGCGCCAGGCTCCTCCCACCGGCTTTCCTTCTATCGCGGCAGGGCTTGCACAGCTGGAACGTGCACCCTGGACACCGCAGCATGGTCTCCTGGTTGCGCTGATCGCACTCAGAGCACTTGGCTGTGTGCACACTGATTGATCTGAATGATGAAGGTGATGATGAGCATGGTAACACGCTGCTGCCCGGTGTTCGGGTTAGAGAGGCCATGCGCCGGTGGCCGGGCGTTGAGGGCACGGGCGGCGCGCGTTGGACGCGCATTGTTGAGCCTGGGGTGCAAAGAGCGCCGGGTGTGCCTGATGCGCCTGGTGTGCGTGGTAGGAGTCCTCTGTTGGGCGTGATGTCGGCGCCGGGCGTGGAAAGCGGTTCGAGGTCGTGCGGATTGGTCTGCGGTTCGGGTGTGGTTGGGCGCGACATGGTTGGGTCTGCTGACGGCTGTGGTGGTGAGGGTGAGGGTGAGAGTGAGAAGAAACATTGCGGGTTTATACGCCCGGGTGGGGCCTGAGATGGAAGTGAAAGGCGTGTGTTAGACTCTCATAGATGGGCATGTGCAAACGCTCGAGTGAAATGTGAATGCGTGACTCCCTCGAGGATGCTCGGGTCTTTTGCTCTGCGAGAGCTGTATATATCCGCGATGCGCTTGCTCCAAACTCGTTGGTGATCATGAGGAGCATACATATGCCTCCAGGAGACCGTATCGATTGCTATCAGTGTCACATGCACATTCGCCGCGCAAGCTTCCCACACATGTCTTTGACTGGAGGGACAGACTCGTGCCCTCGACGGAACACGGAGTAAACTCAAGCTGAAGACTTAGTCTGACAAAATTCATGTACAGGAAATGGCGATGGACGTAGGAGGTCATTTGAAAACTCTTGCGTTCCCGTGTTCTTTATTCCCACCGAAATTGTGGATGCTGCATGTGCGCCTAGCTTCGTCGAGATCCTGCACAGGCGCCAATAGGTGCAAGATGTCACGTGCACATGTCTTGTGCATCAGGATTACTCTTTTACTCCCCTTTCCTAGCTCTCATACCTTAGGCCTCATACATCCTCCACAGGCGCTCCACAAAACATATGCATCAGAACTCCAATACAATGAAATACTAGCCGCATCAAATTAGTCCTGCATTTGAGCTTCCAAGATCAACCTACTGAGCTTCCCGAGCTCGGAAGACATTTTGGAGGCCGAGATTGGATGGGCACGGAACAGACCTTGCAGCATTGCCAACATCTTCCCGAATGCATTGACGGCTGCGCAACTATTATTGCACTCTTCAGGACATTAGGCTGGGGCAATCAAGCCACCGACACTACAGCAGGCGGCGCTTCGAAACAAGACTTGGAGATAAACACGTCAATCGTAGGATGGGGCCACGAACCGCGTCAGGGGCAAATCATGGAGAGGTTCCACCGTTCACCTGAGACCGGTGGCGTACTAAACGGGTAGAGGTTGTGGCGTTCGACATTTACACCTGAGTTTCAGCCTTGCGAGATGCTGAGCACTGACAACCGGATGCCCACATTGGGACATGTGCCGCCTCGTAATTGCAACGAGATCGTGTATTTAAGGGCATGGCTTTGATGATCGTGTTTGAAAAGAGCACTGGTGGCTGTTTTGCATAGGAGTGCATGCTAAGAGACGCGAATCGCAGAGTGCTCACGCCGTCTCAAAAGGAAGGATGTACGCTTCCTTTGCCAACAAACGGACTACACTAACACGATGGACTCAAACGAGACAGCCTCCACCCTCACTTGCGACTTCAAATCAGCCACTTCTATTCATGACCAGACTTTCAAGGAGCTTGATGGAGAATTCGAAGTATGCCGACCTCATCAAACAGCAGATTCAACCTTTCTTCCCAAAGTTTGCAGCAGCACTGGACAAGCAGAGTCCTCAAGAGCGCGACCGGGGCAGGTGTGCAGTCATCGACTTCGATGATGCGGGACAGCAGCGGATATCAACGTTTACAGCAGCAACAAAGTTGCGTGCATATCTCGCAGAAACATCGCCGTTGTTGCATTCAAGTCGGACACAAACACCTCAGTATCGTAGGCTCTTCATCTTAGAGGATTTGCCTTACGACTATATTGTGACGCTCGGCTCTCTATCCCACATACCTCCCAGTTTCTTCGCTAGCCACTGGGACGATCCATCAGCACTCGCCTTCAACCTTCGTAATTCATTCGAAAGGTGTTCACTTCCACGTTTTCGACTTCACTACGCAACGTCATACAGAGTCGTAGTAGATGCACCGGCAACGTCAAGGAATGACACCATTTACGCATTCAACTCACGAGTCAGTCGACATCTTGCAACATATAGCAAAAATGGGTTGGTATTCGATGAAGCTAGAACACACAACGTGCTGTCTTTCTGGAGCAGTCCAATGCAGCAAGACGGATCATGGGATGCTGTACTTCTTGTTGATCCACCTCCCGGCGCCACTGCTTGCTGCGTTTCGACCATATCATCATACCCCTTGGTCTATGACATCGACCATGAGGTCATGCCCAAACGCTTCTTCTTTCCCGAATTGCTTGCCATGCCAGTGCTACCTCAAGACTGCGCTGAATGGTCAGCAGCATTCTTCAAGCCGACCTATGTCTCGATGTTCGACGACACAGTCAATGCCATCCAGCGTCCAGGAGCGGCGATGTACACGGACAACCCTCTCACAGTTGTCGAGATACCACGAAGACTGGTCATCGCCACAATGATCTCGTATCTCCGACGACGCTACGCAAATCTCGTCAAGCTACAGAACGGCAGTTGCTCTGAAGTCAGACAATGCAGCACAACTTTCTGAGCGGTTTTTCAAAGAGTAGCTGTTCCACATGGAGTAGTGAGTTCTTCGACTTCATCGTCGGCCACCGTGCCGCCATGCGCATCTGCATGCGAGAGCTGGACTATGACATTGTTGCCCTAGGCTTGGACAGTCCACAGAGCTCTGCACCACAATGGGAGCAAGATGGTTGGCTTACTATCAAAGAGCTGGGATGTATGCTTGACAAGACACTGAAGTTGGTTGCGGATGGTTACCTGCAATACGTCACTATACAAGAAGCACGAGTCTCCAATAGCAACGCCCAAAGTCTGTCGAGACTCACGATGCTGACGATGCTCTTCATTCCTCTTTCGACATTGGCCAGCATCTTTTCAATGAGCGAAGACTTCCTACCCGGCCAGGCAAAGGCATGGGTGTTCTGGGTCGTGGCGTTGCCCGTATTGGCGGTACTACTTCTCTTTTCCAGGTCTCGCGTTCTTGGAGCCCTTTACAGGCGTAAGAGACACCAGCTCTTGCCTCTTTTCGAGAAAGCCGCGACGAAAGAGTGAGATCGTTGTGACTGGACCACGGCAAAATTGAGTTCTTACTCGGTTCTTCTTGTACACGACTTTATTGCTTTCTTCGCCAAATTCACTGTGTGCGACTGTTAAAAAGGCTAGCGAATTTCCTTGCTTGATCTCGTAGTGCGCCTAGATATCCAGAATGCGGGTGGTAACAACTTAGATTTGCTTGCAATCTAAAACTACTCAATCTCTACACCACAGCTTGGTTTCTGTGTTGAGAGATTTTCCAAGGATGCTTATTACTACTCAGAAGTCTTTCTGTGTGCGATACATTTTCAGGTCTTCGAGGTGCAGCGTCAGCTCCGACCAAGCGACTTCTTAGAGCAATGATTATCGTTGACAGCTCTCTCGGGCTCATCAGCGATTTGTTGCGTACATTTGTCCTAGATCAAAGGTGAATGCTCTTCAGTACTAACGAGGAGAGTTGCTTCACCCGATAGAACAGCTTTACCAGAGATCGCTCCCATCTACTACTTTAGACTTAAGTAGTAAGTTTATAACCCTTCGTCCGTATCAAACTCATAAAACATCCACAGCATGAGGTGTTTGGTCCAGTGACGTCTGTTTGACATGAATCATTGATAGTCTGTAGCAATTGCCGTCTTATAACCCTATAATCCATTCTTTTTAGCGTCCCTCTCATGGAGCAACTCCTTAATATGCTCACTCAACCAGTACTCATCCAGATCATTCAGACTCATATCCTTCGCGCCCTTTATGACTTTCCTACACTCACTCGTCTTGCACAAGCACTCAAACGGCTGCGCCATACTCCACTCCGTACTCGGGTAAAAAAACGTCAATTCATCGCCCTCCTTCAGCCCACCCTCCAGATCAGGATTGACGCGTACTTCCCACCGCGCCATGTCGAAGATCAGCGAGGGCGCGCACGAGTGGTTGATGTACACCAAGTCGCAGTTCAGCTCGATGTGCAGATCCTTGCCTGCTTGCACGGACGAGTATGCGACCGTCGCGACGGACGGCGAGGTGATGCGGGCGAAGACGGCGCCGGCGGGGAGGCTGACGAGAGAGTATGAGGCGCTGGCATAGTTGCCCGGGCGCTTGTCGACGCGCATTAGGCGTGTGAGGTCGGGGTTAACCCACGCGGGGATTTCATCGTGAGGCTTCGTGGAGCCGTTTGACGGCGCGATGACGGATTGTATGGATGATTTGTGAGAGGCCTTCCCGTTGGTCGAGGCCGGGGTGCGCGTTGCGTTCGAGATGGCTGCGGGAGACATGATCGTTTGATGTAAAGTTAAGAGAAGGACTGAGGAGACAGGTACGAAGATGTGAGTATAGCAATTGGATGATGTTGCGGAAAGGGCCTGTTTGGCTTTAGTACCTCGTCTTCACCAGGCTGGAGTGCCGGTCCGGCCACGTCTCGTCACTCCAAGGATGCCAGGCCCACTACAAGCCACATCTCGAGCCTGTTTGTGGGGTTAGTAGTGGGTTGCTCCATGTCGCCGGAAAGCGCGTTGCGTCAGTCGTCGCGGTATATCCGAGGTACCTAGGTACTTCGCCGTAAATGAGCTGTTTTCACGTAATTGCGTGACATGTCGTTACTGCATCTCCAGGAGCTCCGCGTCAATCAAGACATGCAGTAGGAGCGGGTGTTGAGCGTATGACGGGTGTGGGAAAGGCTTGAAATGCAGGGCAGTCAGGCACAGTGACGTGCAGTCATGCGGCGGCGGAGGTGTGTCCGGCGGGCCATAGTGTCTGTGACCTCGGCAAGTGGGAGTACAAAGACTAGACCGGATTTGGAGGGCCTTTGAATGAGGGGCATGTGAACATTGTGAAGTGAGCAGACAATTTGCAAACCCATAACTGCAGCAGCTGTCAGTGGTATTGCGTTAGATATATGAGCGAGGCAAGAGCACCTTGCTGAACTTCGCGCTTGGTAGCTGATCATTAAGTCCGTGCATTGGGTGTTACGACCTGTCCATTTCTGGACGTTTGCGAAGAACCATTGTTTGCCTGCAATACTCTCGATTTTGTCAAAAATCCAGACTACGAGCAGTTCGCTGTTGTTGCCAGATGTTGACTGTCTTTGAGCCGACCTTCGACCTTAATGTTCGATCAGCTTATTGACTTATGATCTCGCCCTTATTTCTCTGCCTCCATAACCCTCTCGCTACCTGCGGTGGCCGCGCTTTCGAGGCCCATCTTGCTTGTGTCGTAGCCGTTCGACCTCAGGTAGTCCCTGAACTTGATGTCCTCCTCGTCAATGGTATCTTGTCCGATGTGTGGCAACAACAACACGAGACCGGCAGCCAGGAGCGCCAACGCACTTGCAACAAAGAAAGGGTTCCGCCCAGCTGCAATCTTGTCATCGCCAGCGGCTGTCTGTATCGCATCAAGCGCGTAAGACCCAGCAAAGGCACCGATCTTGCCCACCGCAGCTGCAATACCGTAGTATTGACCCCTGATACCAGTCGCACAAGTTTTCGACGCAATGAGACCGATGTTATCACCAGGGCCAAACTCTCCAAAAGCGAGAAAGATGCCGTAGACGACCACAAATCCAGCGACGTTCTCTGGCTTGCCCAACCATGGATAGCATCCCGCCATGATGAAACCAACAATGCCCTGCAGCGTGACACCGATGAAGAGTGTCTTCTTTGGTCCCATGTACGAGAGATCTGCAACAAATGCACCAGCCAGGGCACCAGGAGTATAGAAGAAGTTGAGCAGAATGTTCCACGCAAAGCTCTTCCACAAAGCGGTTTCTTCACCCAGGAGGTTGGCAAGGATGGTACTACCGTAGATACCGAAGGAGTAGGCGCTGAAGTCGTAGATGAACCAGATGATACTGACGATGGAAAGGCGGAACCAGTAGAACTTGGCAACCAAAAGCCATGGCGTCTTTGCTTTTGCGAACGATTCCCGCTTGAAGGCCTCCGGTTCCTGGAGCTTGATTCGCAGGTAAAGCAAAGATAGAGGTGGGATGATGCCGAGACCCAAGCAGACACGCCAGGCAACACGTAGGTGGTCTTCACCAGTGATGACGATGACGATGGTAGCGACAATGGCTGCGACCAAGAACGCGATGTCGATCTGGACGTTGGTGAAGAGGATGAACCACTTGTTGCGACTGCCTGATTTGAGCTCGCCAGTGGACTCAGCACAGCCTACAGAGCCAGCCGGGTATTCGCCGCCAATGCCTGATAAGTGTCAGCCACTGCTGTCTTTGAATAGAGCGAAGATCAAGCCCACCAATGCCCAAGAAGAAACGGTATGCGACAAGAGCTGCGAGCAAGCCTGTTGGGCTGCCCCCTGCGCCGTATGATCCCGCACCGAGTGCAGCGAACAGGATGATGATTATCGTAGACACGAATAGTGACCATTTGCGAGAGAAATGATCGGACGTGTATCCGAAGAACAGCATTCCAAGGACGGTTCCAGCGAAGGTAATGCTTGCTACGTTCGCTTGGGCTGAAGAGCCGGCATATGCGTCAGGGTAGATGCGGGATAGCATGGTGTTGACTGGACCGATGATCTGGGAAGTTGTCAGCATTTGGACACGTTCATGTTCAGTCGTGAATCGAGTCGCGTGGATCGAGAAGTCGCTTTCGAGTCAAGGTGTTGCTTGGGATTGGGCGCTTTGGAGGCTGTTGCTTTGGAGTTGCCGTACGTTGTTGAGGTATCCATCACTGAAGAGTCCAGCACCACATGCGATTACAGGCCATAAGCGCTCCCATTTGCCTTTGTCGATGTTTGCGACGCTGCCTCGACGTTCAGTGTCGTCATTGCTTGAGTCTCGTAACTTAGGAGATGTTTCTTTTGCAGAAGCCATCACTTTGGTAAGGTGTGGTGCGAAACCTGGATCGGTTGCGCCTATTAAGTAAGGGATCCTGCAATGTGTGAAAGGCAGACGTTGGAGCAGAGCCGCAACGAGAGCAAGAAGCGGTAGCGATGATCAGCTCTTTATGCAGGAGCGCTGAGGTCAGTCCCTCGCGTCTGGTTCGTTGCGTCGTCCGGCCCGCATTCGTGCCACCCGAGAGATTGAGCGTGTGATCCCCACCTACCAGCCTCTTGCAATTACTCCAACGGGCAACGCGTGCAAATGCCTTGAAGTGCAGCCAGTGAGAGATCATGAAAAGTTTTCGGGAGACGGCAGAGTGCGAAGGCTATGCTTGATATGGTAATGCGTCGTGTGCCTAAGAACTTGAGCACATGTCCGGCGGGAATATAAAATGTTACTGAATGGCTTCGCCATCAATTGCTATCGTCATCCTCGCGATCTGACGGCGTACTGAGCCGCTCCCGAAGTCGCATACTACTCGAGTAGGCAGGGGGTGAATATACCACCATCGGCGAGATCAATGTCTGCGAAAGTCGCATGTGTGAGAGTTGTTGTTCATCACCAAGCTTTCCTGTCAAGACGACAAGCTCCCCACAAGCATCAGCGGCGCTGTGGGAACTAGCCGCTTTTAGAGCCAACTCGGTCCCACGGCAACGCGTCCTCTCGCCGGCGGTCGATGATTGGTCTTTCATCATCCATTTGGATTCAAGCAACGCAGAACGTGCTGCGCGGATATCATTTGTGACCTCAACTCCATGAAAAACTCGTGTCGAAGATATCGTGGCGAGAAGAGCTGGGCCGCTCGAGCCGTAGTCAGAGTAAGAGTACTGGCCGGAGTTGTGGTAGTTGCGCCGCGAATACACACATAGCGCGAATGGTATGCTGGAAACTTCTATCATAGCAGCAACAGCATGGAAATGATTGTCGTCAATCGAGCTCTCCGGATGTGGTTGTTATATAAGAGCTAGGGTCTTCAACTCATGAATTGAGGCGAGCCTGGCGAGGGTTTGGGTTGGCTACACAGTCTGAAGCAACCTTCCTCTTTGGTGGCAGAGCAGGTCGGCTACAGCCTCGGACTTAGGGGGATGTTCATCATTGATATGCTTGTATTATACCTCGTGCGTCTTTTGACTATTGCAATAACCCTGACGTTACAGCCGACCGTTTGGGTCGCTTAAGACACTCCCTTGTACTTAGACAGCTCTCATTGCCCTTTGCATCAGCATAAAGTCGCGTCTACCACGTGATAGGCGCCTGGATGACTTTGGAGATTGCTGCGAGCCGTGCCGCAACGGTGACTGCAATACCATATGTAGTTATGAACATGCAAGTAATATGTAATGGCAAATAGTGAAGAAAGCTCTGCCTATACGTATTCGGAGTATCTGCGCCGTTGGTGCACACATTCAAGTATGCAGATGGCAAGGCTGTGCTCCTCGAGATCACTCTTGGTTCACTGTGAGAAACGTCGATCAAGAAGTCTTCAAGATGAAAGAGCATCTCTCTACTTATTCGAAGGATGATCTATCGTTTCGTATACGCAGGCCGCGGTCCGTCTGTGGGACGCACTGAACCTATCGGTCCGCCCTCGGTTCGCTCCTCGAATAACCTCATCGTGCAACGTGGTCGGTGACCGTGTAATTCTGAAGCTGCTACTGCTGGCTACTGAGTGAGTGCCTGGGTACTGCAACTGTTTTGTCGCTCTTACTTGCAGCTGCCGCGCTAGTCAGTCAGCGTTTTCTCTGGCGGACAAACCTCTCTTCTTTCACCAAACCCACAATATAAGCACATCGTTGTATTCAGCATACTGTCGTGCACAATGCGCCTCCTTACGAGCTCCATACAAGAAGGTCCGCCATACTAACGGCAAGAGTGCAGTCGAACTTTGTCCTGCACGATATACTGACTCAGGCTCGCGAAACCTACCCCCAAGGACGAATGTAACAACAATGGCAAGCTGTATCCGCGGACCGTCATGATCAGCAAAGTACGACACTGACATGGTGGTGACAACGTCACGAGTCTGTTCGCCTGCAGCGGATCACGACGACTGCTGCTTCGCTTGGCCAGAATCCTGATACGAGTGTGAATATAGCACGCATTCATGCAGCAATGCGAAAGCTGCAGAAACTAGTCAACAAACCAGCAACAAACCCTAAATCGTCAAGGCTAGGATGGTGTCTCAGAACAAGGCCACCCTCAACGATCACACCAACATACACCTCCGGTGGTGGTAACAACGCCGTATGCTTCGTCGACCCTGCGAAGTCGGGTTTCCTTCCTTTTGCTTACCACACCACCATGCGCTATCGACATGCACATGTGAGAAATAGAACTGAGACTGGCAATTTTCCAGAGAGAACCACGGCTTGTAACTTTCCAAGCGACCACTCGCAGAGGCAAAAGGTGTGCGAGATATAAAGTTGCGGGGGCGGTTCGAGGAGGGCAAGGGGCCACAAGGCGGGCAGCGAACGGGAGGCCTCCGCAGGGAATGGTTCGAACCATTGTTTTGTTCGTTTGTCGCTAACGGGTAAAGACGTCTCACCAACACCAAGTCTCCTGCATACAGTTTGCACCAAGGATGCACGCAATTGTGATTCTGCCAACTGCATTGGGCTGGCGATTAAATCGCCGTTCATTGTCAGGAAAGCCCGCCTATATACGTCGGGACTGCCGCGTTGGTCCCAAGATCTAGATCAATATCACCAGACCACTTGTGGGCATTTGCGCCTCTACGGCGTAGGAACTGTGGGCATCGGTGTCCGTTAACGATCCAACTTTTTGACCATGTGGCACTTCCTTGCCCGTCACAACCGTTTGTGGCTAGCCGAAGCAGGAGAGCCCTGCATCTTAGCCCAACTAAAGTCGTGTTCGGTGCACGCAGGGTAGCTCCAGGTCTTGAACATGGTGAGGCACAGCTGTTCCCTGCTAGAAGATTAAGGTTCATCCCGTGGTGCCGATCACTTGTTTACTCGCTTTTCTTATAGGACTTTACACTCGCTCGTCCTTCTAAGACCTATTGTCAGCTTCGAATTCGGCACCAGGACACACTGACCACGCTCGGACTATGATGTAGCAGACCTCAGGCGTACATTTCGAAAAGGACAATACACGAAGGATACGCGACGTAGCTCCTGGCGGTACCTACCTCTAACTTCGTCTCTGACGATCGAATCGAATGTACCACACAGCAGTGCTGAACTATCTTCTCCACAAGCATGCCTGTATCACCAGCAGACGCCAGAAATGACCCCCGAAACGCGCATCTGCCTTTGGTAAACCAACCTCAGACGATTCTGGGGACCACGATCACTTTTCTTGTATGTGTTAGCCCGCCTGCCGTAAGTCTCAATTCCCCGCTCACATTACGCTCTAGTCGTTCGCCATTCTTGCAGCAAGCCTGCGGTTATGGAGTCGATTTCGGGATCGCCTATGTGGATGGGATGATGCCTTCGTCTTCCTTGCTGGTATTACTAGTATAGCTGGACACAGTATGGTGTGCTTGAGTATGCTGGAACCTCCTCAGAAGATGCTACGGCTCTGACAACCGCACAGTGCCATACGACGGACTTGGCCTTCATCTTTACACTTTAAGCCACGGTGACAGAGAAGCATACTTCAAGGTTGGTCATGTGCTTCCATGCGCTCGACGGGTGATAATTAACAATATCCACAGCACGTATGGGCCAGCAACGTTGCTTACTGCGCTAGCACTACCTTCATCAAATTGGCCATCTTGTTTCAGTACATGCGCCTTTTCGCTGTGACAACCACTTCGATCACTTCGTCGCAATACAGATTGGCATTAAGGTGCATATGGACTCTGATCATTGTTTCTGCTCTTTGGGGCTTTGCATTCTTCATTCTTGCATTGTTCCCTTGTCAGCCGATTGCAAAGAATTGGAATCCACTCCTGCAGGGCAAATGCGTGGGCTGGGGAACCAAGGATCCGGAAAAATTCTTCTCGATGTGGGCGGCGCATGCCGCAACTAACATGTTTCTCGATATCGTCGTCTTGCTCCTACCGTTGCCTTTCCTTGGGTTACTGCGGCTTGCGGGTAAGAGCAGAGTGGGACTTATTGCTCTCTTCGCTATGGGCGGCGTGTAAGTATTTACAACTTAAACTCTATGCTTGCGCTGACTTGTATCACAGAGTCGCTGTAGTTTCGATAGGCCGCATGATCACCCTCTGCATCAACCGCGCTGGCACCGTTCCCATCCTCGATATGTCCTACCACACTCCCGTTGTCTACATTCTCAGCGTTCTCGAAGTAAACATCGCTATCCTTTGCGCCTCGATCCCTATCTTCTGGCCCATCATCAGCTCCTTCGCGACCAACAAAATCCTCGTCGTCAACGAGATAGTCGTACACGTTGAATATCCCAAGACGAACATGGACGACCAGTCAGGAATCGGACTCGCCGACCAAGCCGCATTCAAGAGCCCACCCGAATCGCCAGGAGTCCAGCAGCCACAACAGGTCGCGCGGTCATTTGATCGCCAGCCCAGCACGAAGTTAGCGAAGCACAAGAGCAAAGGCAGCGTTACATCTACTATCGCTGGAAAATCATTCCCGAGGCAAGACGATCACCGCACAGGGCGAGCAAGTCAGGAATCGCAGCGCCACCTGTGTAAGGCAGCGAGCCACGAGGGCGGCAGCCTGACTAAAAGCGACTACAACTGGTTTGCGGAGCTGGACCGAGATTACGTGGGGAAGCGGACGACGACGACGATTGAAATGGGGAATGATCCTTTCAATATACGACGGCCATCGGAGACTTGAGGGCCTGGAATGGAGTATATATGTGTATTTAAGCGTTTTGATACTCCGGCGGTTGGCAATGTTCGTTTCGTAGTAACGCAGCGATATACAATATACAGTATACATCTTCATCATGTTCTTGCACCACAACTCACTTCCGCTTCTTTCACGATATCGGTACATACCAAAGCACACTGCACCATCCCACTCCTCATTCAAAAGATTCTTCCGCGCAATGGTACCGCATGAATGCCGTGACCCATCCCTTCTTACTATGCTTCCACGCAGCACTGTTCAACAATCCTCTGAGTTATCGCAATTTGCTTGCTCTCACAAAGTCCCAATCTTGCATACGTCAATATCTCCACATCATATCGCGCAAGTACTCACAAATCTCTACCTGAATTCCAACATCTTGCAACGGCTATGCCTTTCCCACCCCCTTGCGCACGGCTTCCACACAGACAGATGCTGCATGCCCTGTGCTGACAGGCCTTCGGTTGATGCGATGACAAGCTGCTATGGCCTCACACAAAGCAACGCATTGATCTGGCTGCGAACCAATGACGCCAACAATGTCGATGCGGCTCTATCAGCATACGGAACACGCGTCACCCAGCTGACCTCGAGACTCTCACTCTCCAGATACGAAGCTATCGCGCTGCACCATGAGTGTGTCGCTACGGCTC
The DNA here is from genome assembly GCA_011058865.1 of Didymella keratinophila. NCBI lineage: Eukaryota > Fungi > Ascomycota > Dothideomycetes > Pleosporales > Didymellaceae > Didymella > Didymella keratinophila. The sequence goes on from SWKW01000181.1 coordinate 36,951, forward strand.
TTGCGAGCCTGGAAACTGATCCTGATGAGCCCTTCCACGCTCCTGTGCGGACTTTACCCAGCTGGTTGCGTTCGAGAATCTCAAAGCAAGGGAGGAGCGTGTGCTAGTGGTTGCACACAAGCTTTATTATGCACAGAGCGCTCTCGGTCGCCTCGAGTACCGTTTGCGAAAGAAAGGAAGGACTAAGATCAACAAGGGTGAGCAAGCAAGACATTGTCGGCTTGTCTGGTCGCTGGTTCGGATTCGAAAAATATGTTAAAGGGCAAGTGAGGTTCAAGGAGGAAGCTGTCAGGATACGATGTGTGGATGTTGGGATCGGGTATCATTCGGGCGGGCTTGCTGAGGAACGAAGCATTACGAAGGATGAAGTATGCATAACGATGCGCGTGTATTGCGTCGGGCAAAAGATTAGGGAAGATCGCAATTGAAGATCGGCCCTGAGTCTCACTACGTGTTCATGCGAAGCAAGGATATCTTCCCTATGATTCAGGAACGAGTGTTCAAAGCTCACGTCGTAAGTGACCAGGGATGATGTCGAGAACGTATGCACTCGACACTCTCTCCGTCGAGCGTACCTCACCACCACTTTCCGCCTCGGCAGAGCGAGGTGAGAATCGGTCTGCAAGGCATTGCTGCGGATCTGTTAGCCAACAATTCAGGCTCACAAAGTCCATTATGGGGAAGTTAGGCAGACGTGTATTGTGCGAGTGTGAATAGGAGATGATGTTGGAGCGCTGCTACGGCTGCGATCATTCTTGTAAAATGAGGTGGAAGGCTAACGCGCTGATTACGAGGCCTGCGTGACTAGGCTGCCATTGCGCAGAGATGTTTCCGAATGGGAAATGCGCTGTAGGCTTGATTTTCGATGGACCGCTGTGAGCATTGCCCGGATTGTCCAAGACATACCTTCGTTACCGGAGTGCGTTGAAACGTCATCACGCATTGGTCAACAGTCGTCATGAAATCTCAAATGTGCACGTAAACGAACGCGGAGGAGCAGAAAGTTGAAAGACCAAATTCGCAATCTGCGGCATAGAAGCAGTGGCGACCCCAAAGGGACGCCTGGATATTCACAATTTCTCGCAGCAACATCGACTCTCCGCGTCTTCCCTTCTCGCCGCCCACCTAGGCGGTCTTCTTCCATTGACTCCAGACACCGAGCAGCGAGCTCGTTGTTCCAGCCAACCCCACGATTCCGTCGTCCAACTGCACCCACCCCAGCGCCGTAGCGGGGATTGTGATGTCGCAAAGATCGCTCAGCAGCTGGACCTTGATAGCGTTCAGCTCCTTAGCTACCTTCTTCTGCTCCACGACCTTCTCTGGATCGCTCGACGCGGCCACAATCGCACCTCTCGCCCTCAAGCCGTACAAAGCGTACAGCGACTGTACGATCGAGAACGAAATTCCACTAAGCCACGCCTGATTCGCCGTCCGCAGCAGCTTGACGCTGTGTGTGCTCTTGCGGATGCCCGTGGCGTCGAGGATGTTAGCGCTGTCAAACAGCATGTAGAAAGCATAGCCCAACTGGCGGCCCACGCTGGTGGCCTTGATGACCGGGTCGAGCGATGTAGCGTCGCTCGCGACGGCGGCAGCTTTGAAGTGCTCGACGAACTTGCCGACGCGCATCAGCTTGCGCGCGGTGCCGAGCTGCTTCTTCGTGGCATCGAAGGGCGCGATCGAGGTGAGTGGGCGGTTCGTGCGGTACAAGTACCAGGCGAGGAAGCGCGAGAAGTATTGCAGTGTGCGTAGGACTTTGTCGCGGCCGACTGCATATTGGCGTTAGTTGGTGTTGATGGGTCAAGTTGGAGACGGGAAGGTGCGCTGGGGAGACGGGAAGGTGCAGCGAAGAATGATAGGGGAGGCATACCTGTTGTTGCAACGAACTTGAGGTAGTGAGCCACCGTTGGGTGGTAGACGAGTGCGTCTGCGACCATGTTGTCTTTATCTTCTCTTCAATATGCTCTGAGTAGATGTATCGAAGGTGAGGCTCTGGGTAAGCTTCACAAAGTCGCGGGTGGATCAACGAATCAATCAGTCGAAATACAATGATGGTAGATCGTGATTCGAAGTAAGGTGACAGAAAGTCGACGGTTTTTGACGAACGGGTGACGAACCGAGTGGAGATAGGAAGTCGGGCTTTGATGCGGTTGCGACATCGCGGCTGCCGCAAGCTGGGGAACGCCTGTGAGTCTGACCAACCTCGGCAAAACGACGCGGCCCTTGGTCTCGAGTCACGAGCGAGTCAATGAGAGCCGGCAAACATTGCTATTTCTGCACGTGAAGACGTGACTTTTCGTGTCTTCCTTTGTGGGTATCTTGTTTTGTTACCGTCAATCTTTGCATGTGAAGACTTGACGGTCCTTTCGTGCTTCACTCCTATTCAGTCGTGATGATCACACGCAATTCTCAAGGAGAGTAACCCTAGATTTGTATGGAAATCGCTCAGAGCTGGAGGGTATCAAGTTTTGATGCTAGTGAACATGCTTGAGATAGATCCCATGTCCCGTCGTCGTCCTGAGTAACCGCAAGATATCCTTTTGAGTACCGCGACCAATAACGCCTACAAAATGAAGCTCATAATACGTGTCGAAGATTCTCTTGCTGGCATCTAGACCTTGTAGAAGCAGAACGCGTGGTAGAAGTCACTGGCAGCAAGCTCGTCCTCCCTGGTGAGGAGTTGCCCCGTTCGTCTATCTCTAACGCCCATCCGCTCACTCAGCGGACCCAACTCGGGGTCGTCTTTCTGCTCCTCCCATACCTCTCTGAACGGCTTTCTGTACTGCAGTTCGAGATTGTAGTCTTCTGCCAGCGCACGGAAGGCCTCCCACGGGACAACGTACTCAGGCGCTTCGACGGCCTCTTCTAGCCAGTAGAAATACTTCCAGCCGTAGGGCGGGCGGAATGTGCCATCTGGGGGCGTCTTGCCGGAGAACTTGACACGGTATATGCTGTTTCCGAAGGAGAAGCCTGATTCCTCGATCTCGCCGTCTTCTTGATCGGCTTTCTGGTCTTTACCTTTGCTGTCTGCTTTCTTCGCGGTGTCTGCGTGCTCGGTGTCCTCGGGCTTTGGGCTGTCGAGGCTCTTTTCCGGGTCCCAGTCGTCTTCCTCGTCGCTTGCGAATGCCGGGCGGTCGTCGTCGTCGTCGCCTGCGCCGTTGGTCTCGGCGGGCGCGGTGCCGTTGGCTTTGTGGTGCTCGATCACTTTGGTGGAGAGGATGTCGGAATTGGGGATACAGCCTATGAAGCGGCCGCCTTTCTTGAGCGCGCCGGCGACGTTGCGCAACATGCCCTTTGCTTTGGCTTCAGACTCGAAGGCGTAGTGCATGCAGAACATCATCGTGACCATGTCCCACCCGCCGCCGCCCCAGCGCTGGCTCATTGCATTCCCTGGGCCCACGCCAGGGTCAATTCCAACGTCTCGTATAATGGGAATATCGCCCAGCCATTCGCCAAAGCAGTCCTTCGCGAAGAACTCGGCGTGGAACAGGCGGCGCGACTTCTTCTGCATCGATTTGTAGCGCTCCTTGGCTTGGTTGATCGAGACGTCTGCCGGGTCGCAGCCTACGTATAGCTCGACTTTCCTGGAAGCCTGCCACTTCTGCAGGTCTCCGCCCTTGCCGCAGCCAATGTCGAGGATCTTGAGGTTGCGCTCGTCGCCGATGAACTTTTGGATGAGTGACGACTTCACCCAGTTGTTGTAGCTGCGCAGGCCCTTGATCTTGCTGTCCGTCTGGCGCCATTCACGGCCGCGTTCTGGCACCATGTTGTAGTGCTGCTTGACAACATCGTGCACGCCGCGAGACGCTGCTTCTTGCTGTGCTAGCCTGGCCGCTTCTTCCTCTCGCTCTCGCTGTTTCCTGAGTGCAGCTTCGCGATCTGCTTGTGAAAGTCGTGCTCCGGCGCCGGGTCGCTTGCGCTGTCGTGGTGGTGATCGCGAGCGCGAGCGCGACCTGGACGGTTCTCGGCCGCGTTTCTCGACCATGGCGGGTGCTGACGATGTCTCGTGCGCAGTGTTCAGAGGAATTGAGAAGACCTTGGTCCTGGTAATCTTAAGTGGTAATTCCGCTCAAACAGAGACTTTGCACATGTTTTGGTGTGTACAAGTTGCAAGGTGAGTTTACTGAGTTTACTGCAGCTGCGACTAGCTCAGCTCCACCGCGCTTGCCAAGCGTGCATCATCGCCGCCGCATTCGAGCTCACCCGCCGACAAACAATCACCACGCCCGCGCCACCTTTACCTCCCACCACATCCCTCCGTACCCATCCACGCCGCCAGACCGCCATCATGGGTGATCCGCAGTTCGCCAAGTACCCCGACCTGCAGCTGGCCCAGCATGTCTTCCAGCTCACCAATCCCGCCGCCTCGAAGTCCGCCAAACAGTCGTCGCTCAAGACAGTCCAGGATGCCATCCAGGAGAACAAGATGGCTCCGCTGTACCGCTACCTCGCACATCCCACAGAAGGCGTCCTGAACGCCTCCGGTGAAGGCTCCGCAGACCAGCCCACAAGCCATCGCAGACCCTCCGCCAGCATCGCCAGCATGCTTGCCACACGGACGCCCGCACTAGATGCTCCGCTGTCGTGGGACGAGAAGCTGTACGAGAGTCTGAAGGCTGAGAACGAGAAGGAACTTGAGGCTATCCAGAAGGAGGAAGACGAGGCAGCAGAGAAGGCAGGCGAGACAGAGGTTCAGGCAGCGCGAGGCAAGCGGGCAGAGCTGTACAACCGTATAGGAGATAAGGTGGGTGAACTGTGTGTCACGGGAGCACGCAAGTACTGACTGTGGCCAGGACAAAGCTATTGCGAGCTACGAGGCTATCTTCGAGAAGACGGGCATCCTTGGCACCAAGATCGACCTCGTTCTTGCTATAATACGCGTTGCGCTGTTCTTCGGCGACAAAGTCCTGGCAAAGAAGACGATTGAACGAGCAAGCACATTAGTCGAGACCGGCGGTGATTGGGATCGCAGGAACCGCTTGAAGGCATACACCGGACTTCACCTGCTTACTGTCCGGTCACACGCACAAGCAGCTCCTCTTCTCCTGGACAGTCTGTCCACGTTTACCAGCTACGAGCTGTGCAGCTACTCCAACCTCGTCGTCTACGCCATCCTCGCCGGCTCCTCATCGCTGAAGCGCGTGGACTTCAAGTCCAAGGTCGTCGACGCACCAGAGATCAAGGCCATCGTGGGCAGTGGAGAGGAGAAGCTCTCCGCCATCACAGGGCAGGCTTCGGCAGGACCCGCTGCAGGTGACGAGGAGATGACAGATGCATCAACCTCAACGGCGACACCCGCACCGGCTGCGGTCAACCTGACAACACTTGGTGGACAGCAGGACAAGGAGGTGCCTATCGACTTCTCACCTCTGTCCAAGCTCGTCAAGAGCCTGTACGAGGGCAACTACAAGAACTTCTTCACTGCCTTGGGTGAGGTCGAGACCAACTTTCTCAGCCAGGATCGATACCTTTACGAGCACCGTGGCTGGTTCGTGCGTGAGATGCGACTACGTGGCTACCAGCAGCTGCTGCAGTCGTACCGTGTCGTCGGTCTGCAGAGCATGGCGAATGACTTCGGCGTCACCGTCGACTTCCTCGACAAGTGAGTTTTCTGGATCTTGGGTCAACAACAGCAAGCTAACAAAGAGTAGGGATCTCGCCAAATTCATCGCCGCCGACCGCATCCCATGCACCATTGACCGTGTCAAGGGCATCATCGAGACCAACCGACCAGACGACAAGAACAAGCAGTACGCAGACGCGATCAAGCAGGGTGATCAGCTCATCACGAAGCTGCAGAAGTACGGTCAAGCTGTCAGGCTGAGGGGCAGCGAGCGTGGTTAAGCCATGGACGAGTGTGGTGGAGTCACGATTGGACATGTGTAATGATCTGGGACAGTAGACTTAGAGCCATTCAGCGTAAAATGCAGGATGAAGCCAAAATGAACATCAATCACAACCTCAACTCCGTGGTCTGCTTACTCTGACTATCTCCAGGGTCCAGCATGATACCTACACTCTATAGGCTGCACTTGCTCCTGCTTCTGCAGTCGCGACTTCCTTGATCGGTGACCATTGACGCTAGACCATCCAAAATATGCCTACGTACACTTCAACATACTGCCTTTTCCATCTCACCGTTTAAATCAACGGGCCTCGAACCGCATCCCCAAACCCAAAGATGCACAGCCAACGCTGCCCAGACAGCACAAGCCACACAGCTCGGAACCCCTTGCCTAATCGCCGTGGCTCCCGCAGCTATCTCCGCATCTCGGTATGCAGCGCGCGCGCAGGGTCACTTACACGGCGGGTAGATACGCGGGATGATCCTCAATAAGTTCAGCTGTCGGCCGCATCGTCACCTCAATTGCACTCGATCATTGATACACAACTTCACGACCTCTCGCGCGGATCATTGAGGACCTCCTACGACGCGCCTGGAAAGATACGCGAACGGGCCCTAGCTCCTTATCGACTGATCTCCACCCCACTCGTCCGCGGGTAGGGCCCTGCCACTACGGCCATGTCGCCGTCATCGGCTCACCTTCGCCTGAGCGCGATCGCGAGGAGCGTGGCGTGGAGGCCTGGGGTCGGCGTGAAAGGTAACTAGCTGTCCGTTCCTTTATCGCGAGTCCCTGACCGCTATGCTGGCTAGCTGGCTGTCTCTCTTTAGTCATGTCTGAAGTGGGCCGGCAATCAACGGGCGGAGCGATTGGTACATCATGGCTTTGGACCCCTCCACGATGGTGGGGCGTGTGTCCAGCTCTTGACGCATAATTTGTAGCGAGTGTTGCTTTTCGAATCTTTAACGTGGCATTGATACCCTCTCTCCTTACTTACATATCTCCCAGCAACACGCATCGCACTCGCCGGCTGTACACACTCGCACACACTACGTTTACCTCTGCTCCGCTCGCACGCCCACACTATGTCGTCCAGTATCACAGAGACCGAGACGGTCCTCACCCTGGACAACATCAACCCACACGTTCGCGCCGCCAAATATGCTGTCCGCGGTGAGCTTGCTGTAAAGTCTGAGCAATACCGCGCGAAGCTGGCCAAGGGCGAGGGCAAGGACCTGCCGTTCGACACCGTCATCGCTGCCAACATTGGCAACCCTCAGCAGCTCGACCAAAAACCCATCACCTTCTTCCGCCAGGTCGCGTCGCTGCTGGAGAACCCGCTGCTGCTTGAGAAGAAGGACGTGCTCATCGAGAGCCTGGGCTACAAGGTGGATGCCATCGAGCGTGCCCAGAAGCTGCTGAAGGAGGTGAACAGCGTGGGCGCATATTCTCAGTCTCAGGGTGCACCAGGCTTTCGCCAATCGGTCGCCGAATACATCGAACGCCGCGATGGCTACCCCTCGAGCTTCGAGAACATATACCTCAGCAACGGCGCCTCGTCTGGCGTGAACACACTGCTGCATGTCATCTGCGCAAAGCCGGAGACCGGCATCATGGTCCCTATCCCCCAGTACCCCCTCTACACCGCCACACTCTCCGTCCTCGACGCTCGCTGCGTCCCGTACTACCTCGATGAGGCCGCCAACTGGGGCACCAGCCTCCAAGCGATCCAGGAGAGCTACGACAAGGCGAAGAGCGAAGGCACAGATGTCAAGGCGATCTGCATCATCAACCCAGGAAACCCAACTGGTGCTTCTCTCCCGGCTGAGGACATCAAGAGCGTCCTGAAGTTTGCCGCAAAGAACAAGCTCGTTGTCATCGCTGACGAGGTCTACCAGACCAACGTCTTCATCGGCGAGTTCGTCTCTTTCAAAAAGGCGCTGCGCGACCTGCAGAAGGAGGCCCCCGGGCAGTACGACCACATTGAGCTCGCGTCTCTGCACTCGACCTCCAAGGGCATGGTCGGGGAATGCGGGCACCGCGGAGGCTACTTCGAGCTTGTTGGCTTCAACCCCGAGGTCGCAGCCGAAATCTATAAGTTCATCTCTATTCAGCTGTGTCCGCCGGTTATCGGGCAGTGCATCGTCGAGATGATGGTCAACCCGCCCAAGGAGGGCGAGCCCAGCTACGAGCTGTACAAGAAGGAGTACGACGCCATCTTCAAGGGTCTGAAAGAGCGCGCATATGCCCTGTACGAGGCGTTCAAGAAGATGGAGGGCGTTGAGGTTGGCGAGCCACAGGTCAGTAGCCCACTCCCCTCTAGTACTGACTGCATGGTTTACTGACTCTTGCAGGGCTCTATGTACCTCTTTCCCACCATCACGCTCCCTAAGAAAGCCCTCGAGCAGGCCAAGAAGGAGGGTCGCGCGGCAGATGAGTTTTATTGCTTCCGCATGCTCGATGCGACGGGTGTGTGCACAGTCGCCGGCACAGGGTTCGGGCAGAAGGAGGGCTCGTTCCATTTCAGGACCACGTTCCTTGCCCCAGGGACAGACTGGACACAGAGACTGGTCAAGTTCCATGAGGACTTCATGAAGGAGTTTAATTAGGTGTTGAGACTGCAGTTGGAAAGATCAATATGATGTACAAAGTAGAATGAACAACCAGGCATATGAGTGGCTTATTGCTCATGAAGCAGAGCCTTTGTTGCAATGTGGACTTGCGAGTACATCGACGGTTTCCCAGGTACGAGCTAAAGGCATAATCTGGCGCGATGTGTTTAAGAGACATTACACGGTTCTCCGTGAACATGCTCTTTTGCGGAATGTATACAAGAGTGATGTCATTTACCTCTTTTGCATAGGAGGAAGTTGCACAGCGGTATCTACCTCAGCGGTAGTCTTTGAACGATGCTAAATCTATGGTTGCGAAGCCGAGACGCTCATCAGTTGCAAGGCCTTGTGCAAGCGCGCTCAAGAGCAAGCTTTCCTGAAGGCAATGGTGAGATAGAAGTAGAAGACAGAAGTGATTTCCGAGCAGGCGCAAGTGCATTCTTAGAATGTGGCACAGATCCGAGATCGCTGCGATCAAGAGGCGCCTGTAGACGGCAAGTTGTACCATTCCCAAGACTTAAACGCATCTGAGACGTAAACATGCAAGCACTGAACGCTGGCCATAACCTGAGCCCTGCGCACGACCTTCCGGATCCGTGCGGTACCGGTCTACACACCAAAACCATTCTCACGGACACAATGTGACTATCTGCTCCGTCTGTGATATCTGTCACTACTGAGGATCAATCATGCATGGTCGTGGTTCTTACTCTGCTTTCGCTACTAAAGGCACGTTAAAATTCTCGAGCCTCTCTTTATGATCCTTGCTTATATTCCCCGTGAAGAAAACCCAGTAAATTCTTTGATCTCTTGCTGCGCGATGTCTGTTCTTGGGTTCAGTGGGCGGACATGTGGAGGTTTTGTGGATACAATCTGGCTACTCTCGTCCCCCTTTGCTACGGCTCCACGAATACGTCGATCATTTTTTCTGATACAGAGGAGTTGGTTGACTCTTTGGAATCAATTGGCAGTTTTTTTCTGCGGAACCATACATCCTGAACACGTGGGTCCCACTTCCTCGGAGATTTGAGTTGGTCCACAGAAGTAAGATCGAGCAGATACATAAGTATCTCATGCCTGACTTTGAAAGCACCCAAGTGGGACACAAATTGCGTGCGTAGCTCTTCATATTCCTTTAAAGTAGTCTTGCGGTAATCGGGCACGATTTTTTGAGCGAGAGCGGGTTTCATGAGTGCTATTCCGGAATATATCCTATCCCGTGGATCGGAGCAGGCTGTCTTGGTACGGTCCCAAGGATATCAGTACAGTCTCACCGATACATTATGCCAGTTCCTACACGCTTCAGAAACTTCCATGGTCAAGAATCTTGTAAGTGGATGCCGTTGGTCGTCTCTGAAGTTACGTTTGCCGCAATCGATTGAGGTCGAAGTCGGGGAACCAACGTAAGCCGCATTGTATTTCAAGCCTTGCTGCAAGAACACACTCTTGAAGAATCCAAGCCCTTCTCAGTATCTGTGATTGCAGAATGCACCGAGGTCCGTAGCCGTTTTTAGATGAACTCGGCGCTCGATCCTATCAATGCCCGCAAGGGCATCCAGCGTTCCAAGTCTTTCACTCTCCTTCCCGAGCCAGATCACAACACTTGATGCCTTTGTGTAGATCTGGCCCATCAAAGCCACTTGGTGATTTCGCTCTAATACAGACGATTCTTGAATGCACAGCGCATCAACCCAGAGCAGTCGTCTCCCGCGAGTCGCTTGGTTACACCGCTCTTGACACAGAAAGTCCCATAGATTCTGGCGGACCTGATAATGAGCCCCGTTCAAGATGATCGGCTTCTCTGGTAACTCCGGGGCCCCACATGTATGACAAAGCAACATACGCTTCGTCAAGGGAGCCTAGTCGAAGCGTACATGAGATGTCTGCATCGCCTTTCGCGGTCGGGGAGGAAAGGATCTTCAACAGTCGCACTGCGTTCGGGTCACCGATAGGTAACTGTGTATGTGCATATGGATCGTGCGTATATCGCTGTAGTGCTGGCTCCTTGTCTCGTGTTTGAGTATCAGTGTATGGATCTTGAGTTGAGCCTTCCGCTGTGGCGCTTTCATCTTGGTGTTCAATGTCTGCACAGAAACCACCAGTCGAGCTCAGGATTACTGGATCTGCTGTCGATTACAGAGCGTCGTCATCGGGTCTGCGAATCTAGTTTTGCCGAACGTGTTCGGCTTTGGGTCTTGGTGGACGTCTCAGGGTGGCTTTGGGCATCGTTGTTGAGTTCTCGCGTTGAAGTCAAAGTGGCGGCCAGATTCGAGAAGAGCGGGAAAACCGGCCTATAGCAAAGCGCAACAATCATTTGGAGCGTTTGTGAGTGCGGGAACATTTGACGAGCAACGATGTAGCTCGCTCGTGTGCTAAAGCGGAAAGGACGAGGCTGGCGCCTGATCTTGCAGGTGCACAGCCACGACTGGCAAGTCCGACACAGACACAGCGCACAAACGTCATACAAATTGCCTGCAAAGGCCGGAGGACACTCGCAGAAGAGAATACGATCGCAGGCTACGCTTGGACAGTACACCAGTAATTCGTCTAATGACAAGCAGAAACAGTATTATGGGAAGCTTTGCTCAAATCTTTGCAAACGGCGTTTGTATGAGCAGATCACCTCGTTGATGCAGTGCGCCATGTAACTAGATAACGGGATGGGATTAAGATAGGGTATCGTTGCTTGCGCTCAAATGTATGTACGTCTATGCTTATCAATCAGCTTTCTTGCCGACAACAACGATACTATGCATGTCAGTGCGCATTCTCGTCATCAAGGAAGAACAACACTTACAGCGGCCAGTAGGCGTGACAGCCTGGATCTCTCAGTTCCGTCCTTACTTTCGCCAAAAGCACATGCAACTCGTCCATCGACCAGCCATCGTAGAACTTGAACAACCGCAGACTCAAGCCCTCGAGGCCCTCTAGCATGGCGCTCAGCTGTAGCAGTCCTGCATCTCTGAGCCTCTTCTGCTTCGGCCATGGCCCAATCGGCAGCTTGAACTCTCGCACTGTAACGTCTGTGAAGCCAACTCTTTCTAGACTCTGCTTCATCCACTCTGCGCTAGTCCTCAGGTTGACGCCGACCTTTATCGCAGCCTTGCCCTGTTCGGCACACCATGTCTGAAAGGATGTTCCAGGATTGCGAGACGTGGGTTGAATTACGCCAGAGTAGTCCATCTCTTGCAGCTCAATGTAGCCGCCAGGTTTGGTGTGGGCGTAAGCTTGTCTGAAGAGCCTGTCCCAATTGCGAATAGTTCCGGTCATCGTGCGCATGTGCACGAGGTCGAAATGTTCGAGTGGCCAGGTCCAGTCTGCTTCAGCATCATCAATCTCGAATTTGACGTTTGGCGGAACCCTGATGTTATTAGTATAGGAAAATTCAGCCTTACGGGACGGGTCGATGGTGGGTCATGTGGGGTAGGTACATAGTAGATGGTACGTACCATGTTGGCTGGATGGGGCTCAGGTCTGTCGCTGTGACAGTGGCACCGGGGAACTGCTCGGCAGCGTCGATAGCCCATATGCCAGTCCCTGTTCCGATGTCGAGAATCTGCTGTGGGTATTCGACTGGCGCGAACGTGACCTTGTCACTGAAGACAAGCTGTAACGATGCATACTTGATATCCAGTCTGTCTTGTTCTTGTTCGTCGTCGGGCAGAATGTATTCTCCGCTAGCTTGATAAGCGTGATACCGTCTCCCGTTCTCGTAATGCCCGGCCATGATGCTAGAGGTCAACGAGGCCGTCTCAGACGCCAGATCACCGTATGACGAGTCAGCATCTGAATTAGACCAGACATCGAGATCAGATGCCCCGCCTCCAGCGGCTTGCGACGCGCTCTCACTTGCGCTGGTCTCCATGGCCGGTTGTAGTGACCTCGCGCTCGTGCTGGCTGCGTGTTGTGCCACTCGTCCAGCCACACGCTTGAAGTCCGAGCACTTGCACTACCCTGCAAAGTCTGGTGGAATGCAGATAGCCACGTGCTTTCCGATCGCAATGTAGGGTCACAACAGCGCTCCCGTGTCACAGCAGCACACAGCAACAAGGTCGAAATTTGGTTGCGCGATGGAACGAAAGAATCTGGGTTCAGGGTCGTTTTCAGATCAAACAAGGGTTGATGTTCGCCGTGGGTGCGAGACGGCCCGGACGCGAGACGTTGCCGCACTGGCGCCGGCGGAAGAGCTGCTTGCGTTGCTCGCTGCATCCCTTTCCGCGTTTGACCCTTCGCTGTCTCTGCCGTCAGCCGTCAACCACGGAGATGTGGCCAATACAAGGCATCGGAGAGGCCTTCCAGCCTATGAGTGGTGCCGTCGGCCACGCAGCCGCCATCCGCCGCAGGCTTCGCTGCTGGTGGCCTTGGCGTGTTGTGGTTGTGAGAGAGGCACAGGCGGGGCAAAGACTGGAAGGAATTAATGCGGACCAGATGTGGCAAGAGCTGTGAAGGGCGCGGCAGGTGGCGCGCAGCAACTGCCGTTGCTCAGGGGAGGATGACGACAGATTGAAATGAAGCAGCACACAACTTCAACTTCACCTTTCCTTTCAAGCATGTCTTCCTCGTCTAACGCGGTAGCATGGCCCGTCCCCTGCTCGATCTCGAACCGTCGATGCGCTAGCAGGTTGACCTTGGATCGCCGAAGACAACTCACGGCTCCAGGACGTACATGATGAGGCCACCGACTCCTTCCCAGCGATCCGGTACACGACGTGCTTTTTCACAAGTCGTCACAACATCATTCGAGAAATCAGGATGACGGACTCCACTAATAAAAACCTGCATGTGTTGATTGTTGGCGCTGGTAAGTGAAACTGCATGAGGGTCTGAGAAAGGCATGGAGGGGTAGCTTGAGGCTAACGAGAGAGGCAGGCACAAGCGGACTGCTTGTTGCGCAGGGTCTGAAGAAGGTCCGTCACGACGAATACAGAAGCATCATCCTGACACTCACATTGACAGAACGGCATCGCGTTCACCATCTTCGAATCTGAGACAAGTACAACATACCAGACACGGCCTCGAGAATGGGGCATGACCGTCCACTGGGGCTCGACTCACATCGCCTCGTCCCTTCCTGAGAACCTCACTGCCCGCTTCAACGAAGCGTATGCTGATCCTTCCCTGACCCCTGATGCGGAAAACGGCCTACCTATCTACAATGGCAAGACAGGCGACCTTCTTCTGAAGATGGGAGCCGAGAAGCCAATGCGCGTCAGCCGGAAGAAGATGCGTAACCTGTTCAGCGAGGGCATTGATGTGCAGTACGGCAAGCGGGTTGCGCGTGCCTATGTGATCGAAGACTCATCGTCGCACGAGAACGGACGAGTCAAGGTCGAATTCGAAGACGGTGATCATGCGGTCGGTGATCTTGTAGTAGGTGCTGATGGTGCAAAATCACGCTTGAGGGAAGCTATCGTGGGTGTCGACGATGCTGCATTGACGACCATTCCCGTGAACCTCATCAACTTCACCTACAAGTTTGACGCCGAGCTCGCTCTGCAGATACGAGAGTACAACAAGATGTTCATTAACAGTATACATCCGGATCATGGGACCATGTATTGGTTGTCAAGTAAGTTCTGCTCCCTTGCATGCCTACCGATCGGCCCGCTGATCCGCAGTCAGTTATGGACGTCCCCGATCCTGAGAAGCCAGAAACTTGGACTTTCCAGGTCATGCAGAGTTGGAACGACAAGTTTACGCCCCCTTCTGCCGACCTGACTACCAATGAGGGCCGCTTCAAGTTCTTCCAGGCACGCTGCGAAGAGTATGCTGAGCCTTGGCGCTCAGTTGGTCGTGCTATCAAGGACGGTACGACAATTCCCATGGATCGTTTGACCTATTGGGAGAAGTCGAAGAAATGGGATAACAGAGGAGGAAGAATGACGCTATGTGGAGATGCAGCACATCCCATGACACCTCGTAAGTTTCCGCGTTCCTGCGTTACCATAGCCTGCTGTAGACCCTGAACCCCCACATCTTCCCAGATCTTATCACTGATACGATACATTCTGCAGACCGCGGCCAAGGCTTGAACAACGCGCTGCAGGACGCATCAAACTTCGTTAGCACAGTTGTGTCAGTGTCAAAGGGCTCGGCAACCCTTGCCGAGGCTGTCCAAGCATACGACGATGAAGTCCTTGAGAGAGGCCAAACCGAGATGGAGATCTCGCTGAAACAGTCCTACTTCATCCATGACTGGGAAACGCTCATGCAGAGCCCGATGTTCAAGATCGGCATGCGCCAAGTCAAGAAGGGTGAGGTTGAGTAGGACGCATGATACGTCCCTAGGTGGCGATGATGATGTCTTCGAACGTGAAATTTACGCCTGTTTTCCAATACACCTTATCGATGTTGAGACATTTGGTCAGCCCTCATTCGTTGCAGACTTGGTTGGGAGGAGCTTTGCTGATTTGGAGCAGACTCTTGATCGTTAACATCGGTAGCGACGCTCACCAAACCTCTCATTTAATTTTTCTTTCTGGGTCAGGGTATACAAACACCGCGCCCACACTGGTGCACAGCAACCGCTGCAATCTCGATGGCATTCCCTATATCACCGACTTCGGCCATGTGTAGAGCTACGGCACCTGTCGGCATCCAAGGCCTCGATTCTGATGGAGTAATCGTCTTCATTCCGGATCCTTCGTGGCACCCTTGTTAGGCCCATAGCCTTGGGTACACGATATGATATTTTCGCCGCCTACTCAAACTTGGTCCGTTGAACGAATCATGTCAAAGCCTTCCTCAACGCTGTTTCAGGGTCATTCCGACCATTGGCAGCATCATCGGCGGTACCTATCCGTTGACCCAACGTACCACGAAAGACGTCATGCGCGGGTATTTTGTTCGCACACGCAAGAGTTCACAAGAGAGATCGAACATTCTTGGTTGTCTGGCTATCAGCAACCTCCTCCGCAGTTTAGTTGCACATATAGCTGAACGCAGCTGTTCAGTACTACTCCACAGAAGCTACTCCTGCCAGCTTTTATTCTCACTATGCAGGCTTTTCCACAATCGACGTCCTCTTCGAGGCGATCTTCGATCATCCAACCAAGTCCTAGTCAATACTCTTTCGCCATCGCTGATACTGCCGTGCAATCGCCCTCTGCCTCGTATGCAACGTTCATACGCAGCCCGTCTTCCGCCACATTAGCTGCCAATGGCTTGCCATCGAAGCCCTCCTCGCTGAAGAACCTCGAGCTACCGACGCCTACCGATAACAGATCGGTGAACTTCAGCTTGACTCCTGATCAACAGCAGCAGACCAGCGGCCTGCACGTTGACTGCGAGAAGAGTTGGCCGATCCGTCCAACTCTAAAATCACTTTCAACAGACGACTCTGGGACACCTTCGGAGAAATGGACAAGAACCAAAGGCTTTTGGCGCTCGTTCATCGCCATGTGTCTGCCATTGCTGCTATCGGCGCTGGAGGGAAGTGTCACAAACACCGCCTTGCCGACCATCTCTGAAGCGCTCGACCTTGGGACAACCTTCTCTTGGGTTGCAACTGCCTTTCTACTGGCCAGCACAATCTTCCAACCTCTGTACAGTCAGCTTGGAGACATGTGGGGAAGGAAAGTACCTATGATGACCGCTGTCACTGTCTTTGCAGTTGGCAGTGCTATCTGTGGTGTGGCTAATTCTGGCGCTGTCCTTATCTTTGGACGCATCGTCCAAGGTCTTGGAACCGGCGGTATCGACCTCTTCGCAGAGATGATCCTTTGCGACATCGTACCGCTCAGGAAGCGTGGTCCTTACCTTGCGATCAAGCATATCGTTTTCGCTGTCGGAACTTGCCTTGGTCCCCTCCTTGGTGGCTTCTTTGCAGAGCTCAACTGGCGTTGGTGTTTTTACATCAACATGCCCGTATGCTTCGTCGCCTTCGTTATGATCTACTTTTGGCTCGACGTTGGCGGCGGAATGAAGACCCAGGAAGTCTCCGTTCTGGGCGAACTCAAGAGGGTGGATTATCTGGGCACCGTACTACTGACGTTCTCGGCGGTCATGTGCCTCATCTCACTCAGCACGGGAGGAGCACCAAACCCGTGGTCGCACTGGTCCGTTGTCATGCCCTTGGTGTTTGGCGTCGTTGGCTTCATCGGTCTCATCTTCTGGGAACGCTCCAAGCGTTGCAAGTACCCCATCATGCCACCGCATGTATTCTCGAACCGCACAACCGTCATTTCCTTCGCATTGACGGCTATGCATGGTTTTATCACCTATGGTTTCCAATTCTATCTTCCTCCGTTCTTTCAAGCGGTCAAGGGATCCTCACCAAGTCAGTCTGGAGTCGAAGTCATGCCGACGACTCTAGCCGTCGTAGTGTGTGCTGCCGTTGGTGGCCCACTGATGTCGCTGTGGGGCAAGTACAAGCCCATGCACATTGCAGGCTTCGGCATCATGACCATCGGCCTCAGCTGCTGCGTGCTTCTTGGGCCGTCGACTCCGATCTCCGTCTGGCTCATTCTCCAGCTCGTCGTTGCTGGAGGGCTCGGCATTGTCATCTCGACTATGCTTCCAGCTGTCCAGGTCAAGCTACCAGAAAGTAGCACTGGTGCTGCAGCTGGCTCCTGGGCCTTTCTACGCGGCACAGGCTCGCTTTTCGGTGTCGCTATCCCAGGGGCGATCTTCAACGTACGCTTCACGTCACTTCTCCACACTATTCCTAGTAAGACTGCGCAGTCGCAGCTTGCTAAGGGACAAGCGTACCAGCATGCATCTGCAGCCTTCGTTGGCAGCTTCGGCTCTCAGAACAAGATCCAGATCGTCAATGCTTTTAATGAAAGCTTAAAAGCCGTTTGGATCGTCTTCGCTATCCTTGCCGGCATCGGGTTCCTCATGACCTTTGGTGAGAAGCAGCACAAGATGCGCAAGCAACTCAATACCAAGTACGGTCTCAAGAGCGCGCCACAGACACCTGCCGCGAGTGCGCCTCCCACTGCACCCCATACGGCACCCACTACTGCGCCTCCCTCCGCATCGCAGACACCATCTGCTGGACGTTTTGAAGGAATGGACCAATACCCTATGATGATAGTCCCGCTGGATGACGACAAGCCAAGAGAGACTGTTTGAGATTAAATCAGCTTGTACAGTGTACAGTGACAATCAGCACCTACGATACTTGGAGGATATACCCTGACACTTGCTTGGCTTTCCCATATGTTTTCGACAGATTGCTCACGGCCGTCAGGCCCGCACTTGTTTGATCTGGGTCTCACAATTTGCACGGCGTTACGGAGCTTGGGTTCTACCTATGGTAGCAGCTACACGCTGATCACTCACTTACTTTCTTGCTTTATTCTGTTTCTACACGCCACATAAAAGTTTGTAATGCACTCATTCTTCGCCCCATCTACAAATTTATCAGCCACCCACCAAACCCAGACCTCTCCACACTTGCCTCGTGACAACAACCCTCTAAACGGCATTCGCAGTATAAAACAAGATCGCATCCTGGATCGCATTATGGATATTCGCAACCCCATCAGCACCCTCCTTGATCTTCGCCTCGCCCACCCCCGGATTCACCTTCGCCAGCGTCGCGGCACTGAACGTGTCGTGATCGGACAGTAACAGCGTCAAGCTGGCTATCACCACAGGAATTAATAGTCCTTCTTTGAACGCGGGCAACTTTTCCTTCAGGTGCTGGGTTGCGGCTGGGATTGAGATGCTGACTGCATGTGTTAGTACTTGCGATGTAATATCTCTTGAAAATGGGAACGATGAGAGGAGGAGTGCAGAGGGAGAGGTACCAGTGTCTGTCACCGTAGTAACCACGTCATTGCTATCTGCCACGCTGAATGGGAGGGCTGCGATCGCGTGCCGGAACCCGGCGCGGTTCACTTCGTGGATTTTTGCGACGCCGAAGAGCACTGGTGTGCCGTCGACCAGCGACGTGGGGAAGGGCGAGCCGTCGTATGCGCGCACTGTGGCGTCGAGTTCTAGCACGGCGTTGTGGATATTGATTATGTCCTGCTTGACGGTCTGGCCTGTGGGGAGGATGGATTGCGGGACCGCGAGGGTGAGTGCTGTTGGGAGCACTGAGAAGAGAGTGAGGAGACGCATGGCGGATAACGTTTGTGAGAGTAAGCCTGATGGTGTGCTTCGTTGGAGCTGGGGACGTGTGGAAGTGCGTGTTTATGATGTTCAGGTACGCATCCACGAGCCAGTCCAAGTGCCGAGGTCGGTACTCATTGGCGTGAGGGCTAGAAGGGAGCAATCGATGGTTTGTAGATCATGGTGTTGTTGCGGTTACGCTGCACGGCGACTGGTTACGCTCCATGGCTACGGCGTGGGGAGAAGCTCGGACTAAACTCCCAGTGGCTGCGCTAGAGTATGGATCGATCCGCAGATGATGCTGGTGGTGATCTTGCGCGCGTGTGCCATGAGGAGGCTGTTTGTGACGGGAAACCACAGACATCGATGAGAGTGCAAGCGCGGTACGTGCATGTGCACCTGGGCAATTGTGTCAACCTTGGAATGGCGCCTGGCGATTTGAGGCGCAGCGCGAAACCCCGCAATCATCTTCGCTCTCCACTCTCCACGTCAAGACCCCTCAATGTACAGCGATCTGCGCCTGCCGATACTGCCCTTTGTACGAGCTCTTGTCTAACGATCTATATGCACAGCTACACTCTACGGTCGAGATTTTACACGCCAGTCAGCCACGTCACCCTGCAGACGCCGACACGGTATGTCACGACCGTCTTATTTCTTGCTATCTTCATATTATCTGGCTTCAAGCAATCTGGACTCTTGGTCTAAAGATAAGAACCGGTGAAGCCTATATGCCGAGTATCGCATCTGTCCAAAACTCTGATGAGGGCCTCTCTAGGCTGCCGTCGCTGCCACCCTAAACCTAGCATCATGTCGTTCTTCAACTCTCTGATTATGCACCTCAAAACGTACAACAGGCCCCTCGATCAGCTTGAGTTCCTGCAGGAGTTCTTCTTTGATGGAGCTTCTGCTTCGCTCAATACCCCGGCTGTCGTCAAAGAGCATAGACGAGTAGGAGGGGTCCAGTTGGAAACCTTCTTGATGCCACGTTTCTGACAGACGACGAACGCGCCATTTGGCATACCTTTCAAGAAATGTATCAGGTTCCCGAAGCCTGGGCCTTCTACTTGTTGGATCGACACAGTTGGGATCTGGAGCGCGCTAGGGACGAGTTCGAAGCCAGAAACACAGAAGGTGTACGAAACCTGGCAGAAGCGTTGTGGGAGCTCGAGACATCAGACCCTTCGTCGATGTCTATCCACGACATCCGCATGTCTGACCTTCAAAGGTCACGTGTTAGGAGCTACAAACTATGCTCCCTTGTTCTATGAGGTCTTGCGGTCGCGTCCCCTATCACAGTCAAAAGGGACGCAAGACTACAGTTGCTCATCAACTCGGACGACATCCAAGTAAACCAAATGGATATCTCTGGCGGTATAAAAAGAACAGACGACACCTGGCAATGGTGCTTCAATGCAATACCCACAGACACTTTGATTCCGGAGAATGTTTCAACAGACTGCGCGCTTGGATTCAAAACTGCAACGACCATCATTATGATCAAAACTGCTCTAGGGAAGATCAGTATCTACCAAAACGGCTGCTATTCGTGTAAGGCAGGCAAGACCATCCTATAGTAAGGCTGATTGAACCTGAGCATGGAAGTAATGGACGATACATTGCTCTCAGCCACTGCTGGGTACCTTTCCAATCATCACCACGACTACTGAGACCGTTGCTGCGCGCAAAGAAGGCATCGATGTTGAGGAGTTACCAGCTACGTTTCGTGATGCAGTGCTATGTGCATCTAAACTTGGCATCTCTTACCTGTGGATCAACTCCCTCTGCATTAAACAAGATAGCGCCCTTAATTAGCAACTAGAGTCTGCAAAGATATGCGATTACTACACAAATGCCTAGCTAGTTGTAGTTGCTGCTGCTGCAAAGGGCAATACTAAAGGCTTTCTTAGCAACAGACCCACAATCTACTATAGAATCCTAATTAAATATGTAGAAGGCTCTAGCTACAACAACATGTGTATTAGTTTTACACATTCCTGCATGCGCAGAGTAGGGATTGTGTCTTAGAGGACTAAATTGCACGGCGACTAAACGTAAAAACGGGCTTGGTGTTTGCAGGAGACTATGCTGGCACGTCACAGCGTCTCTTTCCACAAGGCCGAGATGATTTGGTCATGCCCTAGTATGAATGGTTGCGAGTGTGGCGCAGCGGGCACTGATTTTAACTATAGCAGGATGAACTCAGCTCATCTGCAAAGACACCTCAACCCCAGTTGGATCCCCAGTCTGGAAGGCCAAGAAAAACGGCGTTACGCACCGGATAGGATGGGAGATCCTCGATTTTCTGACCCATCTCTCAATTGGAGCTACAGTGGTCGTTCCTTCACCGCGATCTCAAGTACAGCGGGCATTTACGAAGAGTGGCGGTCGATGGTCGTGCCTCTATATTCCAGAAAAGCCATGACGAAGAAAAACGACAAGTTTCCCGCGTTTTCCGGACTGGCGCAGTCTGTAGGATCTCGACAGACGGGACGTTATTTAGCTGGTCTATGGGCCGACGACATTCAGCTGGGACTACTCTGGGAAGTTCTGAACAACAGAGAGCGTCCTGCTCTCACCCAGCCCATGGCTCCGTCATCCTCTTGGGCTTCTCTTGATCAGCAAGTGACGCACAATACGCCTGGCTATGTTGCTTCGCAGCCAGATGAATTTTCACTGCTGGAAGACGTCTGCGTAACTTTACTGGAGGATGACATCAAAGTCATTGGTGAGAACAAATACGCCCAGGTTATGCCCAAAGGGAGTGTCACGCTCATTGGTCTCGTCACGCAGGCGTTTCTTGTGACAGAAGATCACAGACTGGAGCTTCGCCCAACTGTAGGGCGCAGACTATACACAGAGGTGGAAGCCATCGGTCGAAGCGCTTCAAGGTTCCAGGCTGATACTTTTTTTTGGAAGAGAGGGTTGTAATAGGGGAACCTGGAGATGACAGCAAAACGATTCGCCGCTCTACGAAGTCAAGTCAAATCGTGATCACAGACGGTATTAAGGTCGACTGCCTCGTCGTTGCGGACAGTCGCACTCCGTCGCAGCCAGGCGGGCTTCTGGGAATTGAGGAGAACTGCGAAGAGTTCGCGCTACTGGCACTTGGAAGGCAAGAGTATAGAGATGGGTGCTGGCGGTACGAGAGGTTGGGCAAGGCTGCATTCGTATTCCAACCAGGAGAGGGTCAAGAGTGGCTGGCGCAGGGGGAGTACAGAGAGTTGGTGCTCTGCTAGAACCTCGTGGCTCCTCAACGAACCGTGAGAGCAATCATTCCCATTCACTGTCAAATTCATACAAAGGACCCCAATTGGAACGTAATCGTTGCGCTCACAACAGATTGTGAGGTTGAGAAAAGGGCCTTGGAACTTCAACCTGCCCCTCTTTCGCGGGTCATGCAAAGGGGTCCAGCCACGCCCAGCCACCCACCATGTCCAGCAACGCAGCTATTTACCTAATATCACCAAACAGCCCTCCCAAACCCAGATCATGAAGGCATTCAGCAGCCTCAAATGCCAGTCCTTCTTCGACAATGACAGACGCTAATATTGCCGTTCTGATCGACGCGGACAATGTGTCGTATAAGCACATTGGCGGGCTGATGGCCGAGATAGCCAACATTGGCAAGGCCAGCGTGAGACGCATCTATGGCGACTGGACGAGCGACTACATGAAAGGCTGGAAAGAATGCTCGTTGAACCATTCTTTCACGCCAATGCAGCAATTCGCCTACACCACCGGCAAGAATGCAACAGGTGGCGCCATGAGAATCGATGCCATGGATCTGCTGTACACTGGACGATTCTCGACATTCTGTATCGTGTCGAGCGACAGCGACTTCACAAGACTGGCTGGCCGGATCCGCGAACAAGGCGTGACGGTGTATGGGTTCGGCAAGCGCAGTACAGTCAACGCATTCGTAGCCGCCTGTGACAATTTCGTCTATTTTGACGTCCTGCCTGGTCTGGAGGATCACGATGAGGAAGAGCCGAAAGAACCTTCGGTGGAGATGAGGGCCAGTGACAAGCCAATGGGAAAGCACCCGAGGCTTGATTACGGGCCAAAGCTGGGTACTCATCAAACGTCCATCAAGGCTCCCACTGCACCAGCTGCGATGATGAATCGCAGGCTAGATCCGAGTGATCTTAACCGCATCGGGGGGCTTAGCAAAGTACGGCCGCTTGATGAAGCCATCGTGGAAGGATTGAGGACAGCCATTGCTGGTAGTATCGGGGACAATTCCGAGTATTCGTTTCTCGCTGAAGTCGGCCTACAACTCAGAAGAATCTCGCCGAATCTAAATGCGCGCAATTACGGGTATCAAACTCTTCGTGGGCTTGTGGAAGCGTCTGGAATCGCAGAATTCAGAACAAAGACAGTAGAAGGGAAACCACCGGTCACCCTTGTTCGCCTGAAAGAAAGCCACGAAAGGAGTAGACTTCCTTAGCTGCGAAGCGTAGCAGCAATCATCGTTGGCGGGCTACTCGGATTCTGGTTATGGGCTTTCCGGGAATAACGGCAGCAATGAAGCCTTTGTAGAAGTTGCACGGCCTCTTGACCCCGGGTCAACAAGCAACAAGCTTTTTCAGACTCGAGGAAAGTATTCATAGCTCTTGTAGTGCGTTGAAATATAATTCGGTTTGGGTTTTTCGGTCTAGTGCCAGCTCCAAGTGTGCAGTCTCAACCATTCTTGCTCCGTCAGCGGGCGGGTGTGGTTTGGTGTCTCATTGGGTTGAAGTGGCACCCGGAAGTCCTCATCTGTGACGTATGGCTGAATCTTCTTCTGGGGTTGTACGATCGCCGCTAGCTGGGCTTGTGTTGCCTTGCGCTTGAGTGTCCTGTTGAATGTGGAGTTCATGATGTCGCTGAGCTGTATGTTCGAATGAATGCAAATGATCGCTGAAGTGCTGCGAAATAATGTGCAAATGCCAAAACGAGCGCTTAAGGACGAAGTGATGCTGAGAAGGACGCTGAAGTTTGTGTTGAAGAGGAGCGCAGTCCAGGAGTGTCAACAAAAGTTTTGGTGATGCGCTGTTAGCGAGTTTCACCCGTGACAAACCTAGTCGCGGTAGGATCCTACGGTGCGCCTGAAGCTCGATGTCTGAGACTCGCGGGTGTCTTTGAGCTCTGAAATAGACTGTCGTCCGGTCGTTGTGCTGTCTCGAATGCTCATTGAAAATTGCCTGCCTCAGGCATTGGTTGAGTGAGGAGCTTGAGTGGTGCTTGATTGTTTGCTGAAAGGCGGCCCCCGCCAAGGCGGAACTCACCGCCAGAACTCCATTATCTAGAAGTTCATGCAGCATCATGGACTTCTACTTAATCGTTCGATCCTTCACGACTCCGCGTAATAGTGTGCAGACAAGCTTTCTGGGCTCAGAAGACGCGTGGTACTTGTAAGGCAGAAGTGCACTTCGGCGCGTGGTATACCCTGCAGCACAGTCTTGGGCATGGCTCTACTGTTTCACGCTCTAAAGGGTGACGATAGGTTCTGTAGTTCTGTCAATGATCACTGGTCAGCTAAGAGTGCGCAACCCAGAGAAGGAGCATCTTGCGATTGTGGGGTACCACAAAGCTATGGACGCGTAATGGTGAAAGAAGGGTTGTTCGAAGCAGCTACATAATCGCGCACGCAGCTATGATGGTGATCACCAAGCTTTACGCAGTCTGCCTTGTTAAAAGCATTATTGCAAGGCGTTGACGAACAGCCGGATGCAAAATGCCCTGCGGTCGGACATCTTGAGCCTCTGAGGAGGCTGTGCACGGTACCGAACAGCCTGAAACTGTCGTGCAAGCTTCGTCTAGCTGATACAAGGCTTCACGGCGCACGTCTGCTGAGAGCATAGCTCGAAGACGCACGCTGTCCATCTCGACGCCTTTAGGAACAAGCAAATGATGGATGAGTGATAGTGCAGAGAACTGATGGCTAAGGTGTACGGGGGCGCGGCTGCTTCTAAGAATAAACGGCAGAACTGCAGAAGATCGTCACTTCCTTGTCGATCTTGGGGAAGGCGCGGGCGGGGCGCAGAGCAGGGGTAGCCCGAGCTGCGCCTGCGTAACGCGTATCGACGTGAACATTTGAACATCACGACTCCATCTGCTGGCCAGATTTGATCCAACCCTTCGTTGCTCTGACACTCGCTCCTGTATATACCCAAGTCCCATCTCACACTCGCAAGCACGTGATATGCGCGATGCTGGACGAGAACCTACCCAGTGCGTCCAGCCTTACTTCGCCCTAACTCAAGGACACTGCCGCTAACGCACCCTAGCTTTCTTTCTAAAGGCAACTGACAAAGCCAACAAGCACCTCGAGTCGTTTCTCTTTACACAGAACGGCTCCGAGCCTGAGCCACAGTATGCGCTCACTCACGTCGACCCCGCGGCTGCCAATGCGAAGAACACATACGCAGTAGGCCTCTACGACTCCCACTATCCTGATGTGCTCTTTGGAGAGGTATTGGCGAAGCCGGGGTGGTCTCATCCAACGCTCTCACAAGAAGAGATTCGCAGGAACGGCGGGGTACCACCTCCGCCTGAGCCGATCTTCCCCAACCAATTCGCGATCCAACTCTACAACCCCGAGACACAGATCATCGTGAAGGAACAGAAATCAAAATGGAGCGGAACTCAGAGCTGGGAATTCAACATACCACAGACCACATTTCGAACACCGAGTGCCTCTACTCTCGATCGCACGCAGAACGACCCTGCCGCTGATGCCACGACACCACGAGTAAATTTTGTCTGGCGCAAGGAGGGCAGATACGGAAAGGATATGACTTGTTACCTGACTGGCAAGTCAACGGATCTGTTCGGGAAGAAGGCGAAAAAAAGCAAAGAGCCTGACATCGCTGTCGCTCTCTTCACAATGTTGAAGGAGCTGACGATCATGGAGCCGAATCTCTACCGCATTGAGATCGAGGATTACAAAGGGCTGGAAGTGGTACTCCTGCTCAGCGCGGCTGTCATCAGGGACATGTTCATCAACAACCAGCGGGAGGCGTTTCACATCGTCGAACCAGTAGGCCGCAAGAACAGCGGAGGCATCCTGACACGAAAAGCCTCCTCGCCGCTCGTGGAACCTGGAGTCACCCCGCCCATGATGACACCACAACCTCCGCCACCGCCCCCATACACCGGCCCCTCGCAGTATCCACCTGAGAAGGTAGCTCAAGCGTCAGCAAGCACAACCCAGTCCGGAACTCCTGTCACAGCGTTAGCTGCCGCGGTTGCAGGCAGCTTTGCCAATCGTGCTGCGCAGCGTTCCTCTTTACCCTCCCTACAGACACAAGCTCCACAGCATCCACCACGTCAGCACCAGTCACGGCCTCAGCAGCTTCAGCAGCCTCAGCAGCAGACCATTCGACCACAGCAGCCGTCAAGACAGCAGCCAAATTTCGCACCGCCGCAAAGACCACAGCAAAGAACTGCGCAACGCCAGCAGCAGCCCATGCAAGCCACATCGCAGCCACCACCTCGACTCGACCCGCGCGCAGAATGGGAACTAGATGCAGAGACCGCACGTTTGAAGGCGGCAGTAGAAGCTGAGGCTCGCGAGCAGAAGAAGCAAGAAGATGTAGCTCGCAAAGCGCGCCGCAAGGCTGAAGCGGAAGAGGAGAGAAAGACACTACAGTTCCTCGAGAATGAGCGCAAGGCAAAGGAGAAAGAGGAAAAGGAGCGCCGTCGCAAACAAGCAGAAGTCGATAAGGAGACGGAGCGGCTGCGGAAACAGTTCGGTGATCAGTCGAATATGCTAGGGCCACAGAGACCACAGCCACGAGTCCAGCGCCATTCGGTGCACTTTCAGCCCCAAAGACCTGGTCCCTCCCGCCCACAGCAACAGCGACCGGCGCCGGTACCTGCGCAGCCGGTGTTCGCTGCGGGGCCATATCTGCAGCCTGGCGGACACAGACCCACAGCAAGTGCGAGCAGCTTCTTCAGTAATGGGCTGCCCAAACCTCAGGCAGGTCAGGCACCCATGAAAGCAAAGAAGAGCTTCTGGGGACTGAGATCCAACAGCGAGACCAACGCAGAGAAGTTGAAGAAGAAAAAGAGCAGCATGTTCTAGGCGGTCATGTCGAATCAACCCCAACCCCAGCATTACAGGCGTTCCTGGCAGTTCCAGCTTTGACTGGACTTCTGCATCGCATCTCATAGACATGCAACTTCACGATACCCTCATAATCACAGCAGACTTATCTACCTCATTCACCATTTGTTGCGGTGCTCTTTCGTTTATTGCCATTGCCAGGCTGGATGACGCTAACTTGTAGCTTTTGATCGCACCACCCACCACCACTCTAGAATTTGATAACATTGCGGCACGACCAGTCCGAACCCCGTCCTGCGAGTCAACGGGCTTCTGGAAAGACATCTGAGCCGCTGATGAGCGAGTTTTGTTTCCGCTTCCTCACCGGACTGCACCTGCCGCTTGCGTTCGCCAAGCCTAAATTGAGCAAGTTGTCTTGGCATTTTGAGCAAGTTCTATGCAGGGCCATAGCTGTAGCTCGCGCCACACGTATCTGCCCTTGGCTAGTCTACACCTTTGTACTTATTTGTGACCAATTGACAGCTCGGATGGATTGTGAAACATCGAGCGTCCAATCGCTAAGAGATGGGATTGCTGCAACACCGGGCACGCCTGCAGCTTCGCGGCAACAGAAAGCGAGCACAGGAGCCGTGAGCATGCTCTAGATGCGGTTGAATGCATTGTTCATCCGCGGGAAGAAAAAGCTGAGAGTACAAAAGGAAGGTGTACCTCGTGAAGAAGTCAAGGATCGTTCAGCACCTGCTCTTCGCATTGAGCTTCACCAACCACCTCCAACTCTCCGCGGACACTCTCGAAGCAATTGACAATCAATCAAGATGCTCATTTCCTCGATTCTCGCCATCACTGCCCTTGCAGGTAGCGCAACAGCACACTACAAGTTGCTTGCACCTACGTGGCGTGGCGACTCGTTCGAAGAGCCAGCCAGCCAATATATCTTCCCTTGTAAGCGGCCCCATCATCTGAACCTCGAAACCCTATCGATGATCCCTTAATTGAACCTATCCTCTCCCCCACACACTTCGATTATCCTACCAGCTCTCCATCTAACCCGATCCAGGCGCCAACGTCAACGAAACAACCGACATCGCAAACCGCACCCAATGGCCGCTGACCGGCGGCTCCGTCTCGATCAATGGCTCGCACAGCTCCGCAATCACTTACGTGAACCTCGGTCTCGGCACCAACGTGACCAACTTCAACATCTCGCTCGTCGAGAACCTTAACCAGACCGGCGCCGGCGTGCTCTGTCTCAAGAAAGCGGGGCGCGCGAACCTCGAGGAGGGGCTTAAGGCTGCTGGGTACAGTGGGTTTGAGGATGAGAGACTCAATGGGCTGGAGGCAAGTGTGCAGGTTATCCAGTTGGGACACTCGGGAAGTGCGTTGTACAACGTAAGTGGCATGGTTGTGTGAGGATTGAAGTATGGGGCTAATGGTGGCAGTGCGCGGATATTGTGTTCAACTCGACGGCTCAGCTGCTCGCTGATAATCAGTGTGTCAATGGCACTGGTGTTGGGGCTCAGCATGTTGGTAACCTCCAGGAGTCGACGACGAACTCGAGCTCTGCTGCGACCCCTTCGCCTAGCACAGGTGCTGGAAGTATATTGACACCTGTGGCTGGTACTGGACTTCTTGCGGGTCTGTTGGCTTGGGGCATGTTGTAAGCAGCAGGCGCCTGCAGGGAGTGGTGAATGGAGAAACGACGCATTGGAGGGTTCTTACATGACGAGGACAGGACTGGATGATACCACACAGCTTATTGTAGTGCATTTGAACGCAGCTATTCGATACCCTCCGTTCACTCTAATCTGCCTTGCGGCTCAGTTAACTGCAAAATCTAGAACAGGTCTTAATTGTGGCCGCACGAAACACTCGGGCGATCAAATGCTACGGCTTCCCCTGTAGATCGATATCAATATCATCATCGCCTAATGCATAAGAATGGTCGTCGTGACTGCCGTGAGAACAAGTGCATCGATGAGCGGGAGATAGTGTTGACCGGCCAGTGACGGCAGAAGAGAGGGGCTCAGCAGAGCGGAAAAGCAGGTGGGGACTTGCCCCTGGGCGGACTTAACGTTTCGGATGTGGTTCAAGGTTTTGTTTCCCACTCAAGGAGCTCCCGTTCAAGCTGTTAGCGTGACTCAGAGTCAACTTGTGACTTCACATTTTCCAGAAGGGTGAAGCTTCAATCAAGCGATTAGGAGGTAGTAAGTAACTGTCGAAAGATATCTTGCGACCCGAGCATTCTTCTGATAGCTTTGAGAGACCTTGTGAGGACTTTCAAGTGAGGCTGTGAAGGGTCACATCGTGGAAGCTTGATTGATGCGGCCCAGATACAAAAGTTGTAGGCGCAGGTCAATGGTGAAGCGGAGTTTTATCCGAAAATTGAGAGTAATAGCGGAGCTGAGAAGTTCAGCGAAGTGGAATTGCAGATAGGGACTTGACATTGGTTAGAGGTGATGTTTTGGGTTACCAAAGGGTACTTTATCCACTGAGCAAGAAGTGAGGCTGCACACAATCATTTTGTGGGTGAGTGGTTTCCAGTGAGTCTATAAATCATCGAAAAGACCCTTGAATGATGAGGTCAGGGTGGCCAGAAGTCTGTCGCAGCGAATATTCATGCGCACTAGCCCTTCGAATATTCGAAGATGCATCCCGAGACCTTTCGTCGTGGTAGTACGACGGCAGTAACAGTGTAATACTGTAGAATTCTATCGACTGAGTTACTAAGATTATGTAGTCTTTGAGCCATATTGTTAAAGACTTTAGTCCTTCAAGCTGTCACTGGGGTACCGCTGCAGTGTTAAAAACACCGCCAGATTAAGATTACACCGCATATTTAGGTAAAACAGTCTATTTACACAGAACCTTTATCTTTTTTACACTACACCTCTAGGTAAAACAGTCTATTTACACAGAACTTTGT
>SWKW01000182.1:0-66381 GCA_011058865.1 Didymella keratinophila
TGGGTGGGGGGGGGGGGGGGGGGGGAGGGGGGGATCGAAAACAGTAAAGAGATTTGAGGGATTCGTGGACATAAGGTTGTGGTACAAGCAAACACATCTACGAGATGACCTTCACGACGGGCAGAGTGAGGCCAATAATAGTGGCGACGTGATTCGACTTGGCTCGACACTGTGAATGTCAGTGACAGGTGATGCAAGTCCCGTCTGGACTTACTTACGTTACATCGAACCTTTCGCTATTCTCTTCAGAGACTAAGGGAAGACTTACGTTGTCCATACTGAGTAAGAACAGCAATGTTGCTGTGAGGTGACTCTATCGGTGGGAAGGAAAAAGGACAATAAATTTGCCCTCGTGATCTGTGGGTACCCTCGACCATGGTTCATCGCAAGATCCCTAGGTGGAAGCCCCACAGAATGGTCAAGCTGCGCGGACTGGTCCACTGCAGTCACTGAACGGCGTTAGAGAATTCTGATCATATCCTTCTTACGCGCATTGTGCCGATCTTTGTAATTATTTCTGCTCAGTATTAATACTTCCTCTCAATACCATAATTCCCGAAGAACGCACGAGCCGCATAGTCTCCAAGAAGGCCTACTGACTTAAAATTCAGATACACAGTCTTGAGGTCCGTGGAGGCAGTCAGGCAGTGAGGTACCCACTTCAAGTCGTCGTCAAAGTCAGTCAAAAACTTGGAAAGGTCGCTATTCAGCGCAAGAGTCTGAAACTCACGGCGCTTTCCCATGTTCAGTCCTCTCAGCAACTCTCCCATCTCCTTTTCCCCTGATACGAAGACATGCTTGTAGCTATCCTCATATGATTCTGCCTCGTGATGGAGTTATCGACAAACACGGAGAAGTGATCGGCCAAGCATCGCGACTTTTGTATTCATGTAAGCTTCACAAACGCGATGGAGCTTTCGGGAAACCCGTGATTCATATTTGTGTCTCAATTGTTTGTGCGTTCCAATCATCTCACTGTCGGCTGACAATCCGTGTGCTTACATAACAATCTAGTGGTGTGACGCCAAGGTGGGTGGACGTATGCCGAGTAGTTCTATTAACGAAGAAGGCGCAGCATTTGAAGTTTGACTGACAAATTCTCATTATCGAAAAGATGCCGGCAAAGTCGTTCAACATCCCCATGATTCTGTCTGATAGGGCTCTCCTCCTTGACGAGCACTACGATCTTACACAGCGCTGTGAGGTGGGTTATCCTGAGATTGCGCCACCTCATAAAGTCAAATTCCTCGAGATGAGCGGTGAGCAAGTGTGTGAATGTGATGGATTGGATCGAGAAGGCCCTTTGAGGCTCCAGATACTTTGCCATTACGTGGAGTTCAGAGTGAATTGACCATGTGAGATGGATGGAAGACGCCTGCTGGTTGCCAGTCGATTTGAGTTGGTAAGAAAAAGAAAACGCGAGCCTTCTGCTACAAACCTACATGGCATTTGCTCGGGTGCAGGTGTACTTGGAATCATACCGTACACCATCGAGAACGAAGCCTTGTTTGAGTTGCATTTCTACTTAGTCTCGACGAAGACGTCGTCGAGTACGCACAAACGAGCCGGGCATGGCGAACAAATATTGACTACGCTCCTGAGTGTTGTTTGAGATGGGTATGCTGGAGCTAGAACTTATTTGATGCCAGCGAAAACAGTTTGCTCATGCTCTTCACGGTCCCGGTGTATGTGTTCATTGTGGTACACAGCATCTTGACTCATCGAAGAAGCAGCTTGCGCTTTGGGACAGAAGCAGAGGATTTCCATGACTCGATCTTGCATGAAACAACTATTGTGCGCGCACTGGTTAAAGTGACCACGTTCATGTGAGTCATTGCGAAGTGTTCGGATGGTCTGCTTGTTTGCAGGCAGGGTCGGTACCGTAAATGATACGTGAATACTTGTGCTGCGTGTAGATGTGTGAGGGCTGGATGTGCAGATCGATGACGAAGAGGCTAACGGACAGCGCCTAGCGTGCCTAGGTACCAAAGAAAGAACGAAACTCCGCCACATCCGCAACTCCGTCCACCTCGACGCGTCCCTTCGTGGCGGGAATAGTACAGCCTCAAACTCTCGATGGAACTCCCGAACAAATCATGAATGTCGCAAGAAGACAGACGCAGCGCCAGCGGCAACGCATCGCCTGCGACCCATGCCAAGAACGTAAGCGGAAATGCGATGGCCGCCATCCCTGCAACATGTGTGCTGGGTATGGGTACGAGTGTGCATATCGCTCAATCCCTCGCAGCAGCCGAAGTCAGAGAGTGGCGAGTCGGTCGCAGACGGTTGCGACGCAAGAAACGAGTCCGTCGATGACTGCACAGACACCTTCGCGCATCATCGAACGCCAGCATCAACACGAAGCGCTTACAAACTTACAACGGGATGCTACGGAGCAAAGTCTAGCTCCACTCGCAGGAGAGACTCACACCGATGCTGGACCACGTCCACCGAGCTACTTGCGATCTATTGAAAGCAACTCTGGTGCCGCCTTTGTACGTCTTCTGACCATGACCCTGGAATCCTCCAGTAGTAGCGTTTCCCCAATGCGGATGCTGGCATGGAACTTGTTCCTTGGCGATAGGCAGACTGGAGAGGTCGCAGCTCAGGAGGTGTTGACAAATATTTTGTCAGAGGTGGAGATGCAAGAGCTGGTACAGGTTTACTTCGCCAAATTTCATCCATGCTATGGATTCGTCAACAAGGACTCGATCTTTCGAAGCATGACAAAGGTTTGGACTGAACGAAGTCGTAACGATGCACGTGACGCAATGCTCTCGGGCATAGCTGCCGTCGCCTGCGTCTTCTCGAGCTCGCAGAATCTGGTCACCGAACGGAGACTCGTTGCCCTCACCAGGCGCCTTCTTGACCCATCGGTTGCGGGAGCTCCCTCGAGATACCTGGCTATTGCCTGGCTTCTACGCACCGTGTACCTCCGTCTGACCGCAAAGCCGGAAGAAGCTTGGCAGGCCAGCTGCACCACTTTACACATGATCGATGCTGCGATATCCGTGAACCGCATCAGCGCAGGCAGCCTGTGCGTCTCGACTCAAGGCCCGCAAGACCTTCCTGACATCCAGACGAACCTGTGCGGCGTAGCGCAACACTTGAACATCTGGCTATCATACGATCTGGGGCGCAGTCGTGTTGTTTTACCAGCTTTGAATGCTTTCCCATTGTATGAGAAGTCAGGAGAATACACAGCAGAGCTACTGGGCCTTTTGCCATACTCTGAGGTCCTCGATCCACGGAACAAACTCACGTCTGAGAACCTCTTGTCGACCCTCATCGACGTTGTGAAAAGAGATCACACTGAGCCACCTTCTGTTCTTGCACAGTGCAACCTTACTCTGTGCATATACAGACGGCTTCACTCTGACAATGCAGACGTCCCAGAAGAGGTCAGGCACGCTGTGTTTGGTCTGATGCAGAAGAGCATCCATGCCGTGCACTCAGCAATCACGAGAACACTGCCGTGGCATCATGTGGCGAACATCCCATTTCAGCTGCTATGCATGTTACTAGCTGTTGACACCCCTCAGTCTTTCAGCTTGCTGGGCGAGGTTTTGGCATGTATCGCAGCCGTCAATGAAGCATACCCAACAGAGGCAACACGCGAGGCGGTCGCAGCTGCCCGAACTCTGCTTCAATTGCATCGAAAGCGGAGAGAGACCGAGATCCAGAACCACACCAGCATGTTAAGTCTTTATCCTTTGATAGATGCCGACTTTCAACAGCGGGAAGATGCCTTATTAGATGCGGATGCTCTGCAAGAGTCTTGGTGGTTCAATGAGTTCATGGCCCATCCTGATCTGCTTGGCTCGGGAATCGACTTCAGCGTGTAGCTTCAAACACTTTTATAGTCAAGTACTGATGGCTGACTGCTCAATTTCCAACCCGTTAAAGCCTCAGGACGGCTGAGCACCCGCTTGCCATCTTGCTGCGAAGCACCTACGAGTTCGCCCTTGGAATGGTAGTCGCTCCAGGGCGTCAACATCCGTACAAACCATCGGCAAGAATGTTCGAGAGACTTACGCTACTGCAGACGCTCTTGACACTGCAAAATAACCAAAGTCGACGAAAAGCTGGCTGCGGTTGGTGCTCGATACTCATATCCGCAGTTTCCGCACTGATTCTCGCCACTTCCTTGTCTCATCAGCGGCCCCACCAGTCGACACACCAAAACTACCAGTAAAGCAGGCCAGGTCTCCACCGAGTATGATTCAGCGCCGAATTGGCCTGGTCAGAAAGAACTTGAGACCTTCTTCAATACGATTGATAAACAAAATTCCGCCAAAGCTGGAATGCGTCATGCACATCCGCCGCCAGTTCCGCTCAACACCCGCACCATGGTCACTCTTCGTGGACTTTGCAAGATTCTGGATTGACTCATATTCAGAATGATAGACCTCTATAGCTCTATCTCTCTGCAAGCCAAATTGAAGGTCTCACCCTGAGGACGAACCCATCAGCGCTTGCAAAGATTGTGTATACAGACAATGGCCCCCACTGTGTTCGATGAGTTCGAAGCGCCTAGCCGACAACACAAAGAAGTGGCTCTCTCCATGGGTGGTGGACGACTGCCACCAAGATGCATCCCGGATCAGGGACAATACTTGGTCGCGTTCGATGAGCCACATGATCCTCTAAACCCGCAGCATTGGACAACATGGAGGAAGTAAGCGCCCTCACCCGTTCGCCGGGAAGCCCAGGCTAATATTGCCACCAGGATTTACATATCGCTCATCGCATGCAGCGGCACATTTGTGGTATCTTTCAACAGCGCCATCTTCGCTGCAGGCGAACCCTACGCCAGGGAAGAGTTCGGTGTGGGAAGAGTAGTTGCTGCCTTGGGCACAAGTCTCTTCGTCCTTGGCTTCGCCTTCGGACCTGTCATCTGGGCTCCCGGCTCGGAGCTTGTAGGTCGACGCTGGCCCTTGTGTGTCGGCATGCTGGGATCGTCGATCTTTACAGTTGGGAGTGCCACGTCAAAGGACATTCAGACCTTGATCATCTGCCGCTTCTTCGCCGGTCTGTTTGCAGCTAGTCCACTCTGTGTTGTACCAGCCGTACTTGCCGATATGTACAACAATACGTACCGCGGCATGGCGATTCAATTCTACGCGTTGACAGTCTTCGGTGGGCCATTCATTGCACCTATCATTGGCGAATACATAGCAGCAAGCCATCTCGGCTGGCGCTGGACACTGTACCTTCCCGTCATACTCGGTTTCGTAAATTTCGGCCTCATGCTGCTGTTCCTTCACGAGACGTTTGCCCCTCTGACGTTAGTCAAGAAGGCGCAACAGTTGCGACAACGGACTGGAAATTGGGCAATTCATGCCGACTACGAGAAGATGGAGCTTGATCTGGGAGCCATCATACGAAAATACCTTACAAGACCATTGCGTATGCTGGTCACCGAACCTATCGTCCTCCTGGTCTCGATGTACATGTCGTTCATCTATGGTCTGGTTTACGCGCTTCTGAAGGCGTATCCTTACGTGTTCAGCCATGTCTATGGGATGCCTGTGGGTGCCAGGTCGCTGCCCTTCCTCGGTCTACTCTTAGGAATCCTTCTGGCCCTGCTCTTCATCTTATCGCAGCATCAGACTTACATTCGTAAGCTCGAAGGAAATGATGGCAAAGTCGTCCCAGAGTGGCGGCTGGGACCTCCCATTGTTGGTGCAGTAGTCTTCCCGACCGGCTTGTTCTGGTATGTCTATCCCCTGCAGGAATCCGCACACGACTGACAAACCTTAAGGTTTGCATGGACAGGCTTCACCGCAGACATCCACTGGGCAACCCCGATCATGGCTGGCGTTTTCATTGGGTTCGGGGTTCTTTGCATCTTCCTGCCGTGTTTCAACTACCTTGTTGATGCATTTCTACCGCTGTAAGTGACAAAAAAAACCATGGCTTGAAAGCGCAATCATGCTGGCACTCAATGCTGTTCCTTGCATCTCGTGCGCTTACTAACGCTTGAACAGGGCAGCATCCACCGTTGCAGCCAACATCATGCTCCGTTCCGCCGTTGCAGCTGGCTTCCCTTTGTTCTCTACTCAAATGTTTGAGAACCTTGGGGTGCAGTGGGCGGGAACTCTTCTTGCCTGCCTTGCCACCGTCATGGTCCCAATTCCTTTGATGTTCAGGACGTATGGTATGCAGCTACGAGGGAAGAGCAGAATGCTGAAGGAAGCTACGATTGCATAAGTATATGCCAAGGATCAATGCTCAAGACCAAAGACCCTAAGAACGACTCGCAGCTGCTCAACAGTCCACATTCTGCCAGATTGAACTCACTTATTCCGACAATACATCCTGGATCTTTGGAGATCCGTACCGAAGAGGCGTTCCGCTCTACGCAAGGTCGTAAAACTAACACGAGCGCTCTTCATGCAGCATAGTCCAACCATTGTGGAGTCTCTGACAGACGGTTTGTTGCCGAGCCGCGAGAAATACGCTCGAGTCTGCCTGGCAGAGTCTGGGGAAGACATACCGTGACCCTCTCGAGGGCTGGGAAGCCCCGTGCTTCCATACTGAGAAGCCATTGTTTCTTAGGAAGTCGAAAGCTTTTGTCCTCGTCGAGCGTCTTCCGGGTCACCTGGAGTTCGACAATCCTCGAACACTCGTTCTCATTCCGCTGAGTCCGGAGCGCCTGTAGCAAGGCTTTCACCACGTTGCGCTTGTAGACTGGGATCCTGGCGACGAAGAAAGTGTCCATGAACGGTTCCATCTCGAAGCGGATCTGTCTGCAGGATGCACGTAATGCCGAGGCGCCGTGATTGACTGTTGAGACAATGCCGGCATCGTACACAAGGATTGTCGCTGATGTGACGGCGAGAGCGTAAATCCCATTCCGTATCTCGGCTGGAAGGCGCAGGAAAGGCGAGTTGGCCTGGTTCTCGACGGTGCTATTTGCAGCTTGTACTTAGCAATCAAGCTTGGAGAGCTGAAGGCGCACTTAAGAGACCTCGAGCGTCAGCAGGGCGAAGCGATTCGTTACTGTTGGGGGCATCTTGGGTGTCAATGTGGGTGAGATAGTAGGAAGTCAGCTATGGGTATGAAATAAATGACGCCGAAAACCGTTCGCCAAGATGTGCACCGACAAAACTTGGCGCGGTGAAGGTGAAAACAGCGTCGGCAGCCATCGTTAGCGTTCATCGCTCAACCAAAGATGACTTCCAGCTCTGAGTAGTCGAACACAGTCCTCAACATGTGCTGGGCCAGCATCCGCCCGACTTCTTCACGCGCGAACCCAACCATTAGAACGACGCGTTCTAGGTTACTAAAATACTGCGACAACTCTTCTGCACGAGCAATTCCCCACTTCGGTAAATCACAGCTATGCCTCCATCCCACTCTGTGGTTAATTGCTTTGTAGTCATCCCTGGACATCTTGATAGTCGAAATCGCGGCGCATCGGTTCTGCCCAATATGGCTCAGGTGCATGATCTCTCATAAAAGCGTGTCGTAAGCTGACGTTTCAGAAAGATGTCGCGGAATATCGGTGGCGATCTGCCTGCAGACAAAGCGCAGCCTTTGCGTGTCTGTGGAGGTTTGAACTCTCCAGGGATGAACAGTGGCTCCAACGACGATGACTTGGTCGTTTTCGCCGACGTATAGCCAGATCGGAGTGCGCAGCTCAACAGGAAGTCGCAGCAGCGGTGAGCGCGCCAGGTTCTGCAGCGATCTGGCAGTTATTAGATGAAGAAACGCCAGGACCGAAAGTACTGCAGCTTACAAGGGATCGAATGCTGACATATGGGTCGAAATATCCATGATTGCAGTTGTTTCTGTGTCGCTGATGCAGAAGTAGAGTCGTTGGAAGGCAGACCGGATGTGACGGTAGGCTTAGCGCAGCCGTCGCCTTCACTTGCTCTAAAGGAGAGCCGTAGCCGAGGAGACCGTGGAACGTAGTGAAGGCCACGAAGACGAAAGGTCTTCCCACTCGATCGTCATTCCGCCCTCCCCAAGCAGTTTCGAAACTTTCGCTCCAGTCTGGAGCGAACGGATCTGCTTGTGGGCGCTTGATGCGATAACACTACGATGGAAGTAACATTGGGTAGCACTCTCATGACACCGTCCCTGACGATCCAGTCAAGAATGTCACCAAACTGATCGGTTAATGCCACATCATGAGTGGCTACCAGGTCGAGCTCCATGGTGACTATTGCAGCGCGATTGAAGTTCTTGGCCAAGTCCGTTATGGGATCGCGTGGAACGAGTGCAAACAAACGAAGCGTCTTGTAGTCATTACTCAGCGTGATCATTTCGTAGAAACTTTGCCGACAAGTATGCCTGAGAGAGGTGCCATCCTTGGTCAAGCTTCTGGGCAGATTGCAGATGTAGGGTTGGTCACTCTCTGGCAGAGTAGCGCATACACTCGATTGCGCAGTTCTGCAGGCAGTCGCAGAAGGAAGGTATCGTGATTACGAAGTGCTGATATCAGTCAGATCTTGGAAAAACAATGCATGGACGGGACGTGTAAGGGAAGAGCCAATAGCTCACCTCTGCTATCGTATCACTGCCAGTGGACCATCCATACTGCCGGCGCCAGAATGAAGTCGTCACGCAATGTGGTAGTGTAAAAATCACATACGAGAGTGTTTAGAAACTTTCAAACGCACCAATATTAGGCATTCTTTGATTTCCTAGATCTAATGTTTCGCGATTGATCTGACGACAGACAAGGAGTAGAGGAGCGCTACTTCTGTAGAATGCCGGCTCGCCCTGCAGATCTTCGTGTGGTGTAACTGAGATAGTATCGCATATAAGTCGGAAGATCGTGTCACGCAGTTCTGGAGGTAGTATCAAAGGCGGCAAGTCTCGCTGATTTGTCGCCGTGCTGACGAAACACGCTCCTGAAGACCCTCGAATACTCCGACTCCAGCCCCAGATTCTTATTGAGCGGGCCTGGGTCGAATTTGCTCAGATCGATTTCGAGGGACAAGGTGTTGTGCAGACCGTGGTTCTTCACCACATCCAGTCGGTGGAGAGCGAGGGGCATGAAACTGGCGGTTACTAAAATCCGAGAGGAGTCGATCTATGGCTTTGCTTCGTCTTGTGTTTGGCGGCAGATTGAGAACAGTGATTCCCTATTTTTAACTGCAAGCCAGCAATTTTGGCGCGTGGGTGGCGAATAAATCAGCGGTCATATTTGAGTATGAGCATGTCAGCAACGAAAGCATAGATGTTGATGCGTAACTCGGCGGGGACACGTAGTAAAGGCAACGCGTGCAGCGACCTGACGAAGAATTGTGGACTTTGTCCGTAGGACGTTTGTACGTGAACTCGATATCGAAAGCTGGAAGTTGAAAAAGAATAGATTGCCAAGTTTGTCTGTCCAAGAGGACCCTTGGCCCCTGCTTGTCGTCTGTGAAAAAAAGGCGCTCAGTACCTGGACCCTGATGACCACCGAAGCCAAGCTCCGCGCTGCTCAGAGCTTCGATGGTATGTTCATGAGCTGGTACGTCTTCTCCCCACTGTCCAGATTCTTCCTGCCCTCCTTCTTGATCTGCTCGATTGACTGGAACCCACTTACATTCATCAAGATGTCCAAATCGGCGCACAGCGAGCGGATGACGTGGTCCACACCCGTCTCGCCCATAATCGAAAGACCCCAAATCCACAGACGACCCACCCACACAAACTGCGCACCGAGCGCAAGCGCCTTGAACACATCGCTAGCAGACCGCACGCCGGAATCATACATGACGTACGTCTTATCTCCAACAGCAGCGACGATCTTCTCAAGCGCATCGAGCGAGGCAATAGCGCCATCGACCTGTCGACCAGCGTGGTTGGACACGACCAGCCCATCGAACCCGTACTCGACGCACTTCTTCGCGTCATCCACGCTCTGGATGCCCTTCAGATAAAACGGCTTTCCGCCGCTCAGCTCCTTCCACAGATCCATCGCCCAGCGCGCCTTCTCCCAGGTGTGTGCGCGCCCGTGCCAGACGTTGTCGATCCACATAGCGCCCGCCTCGTTCGGCTGCTTCTCAGGATCGATGCCAGCTTCCTTCAGCCGTTTCTGGAAGACTGGGTCAGACAGACCAAGGTCCGCGCCAATACCGTGGTAGAACGCGTAGTTGCTGGTTGCGACATCGTCGTGTCGCCAGCCCAGCTGCCAGGTGTCCAGCGTCAGTCCGCATGCAGTGTAGCCGCTATCGACTGCGCGTTGGAGAAGGGACCGTGTGAGCTCGTCGTCGTGCGGCATATACAGCTGGAAGAAGCGCACTGCGTTGCCTGCGCCGTCTTTGCTGTTGGCAGCACCGTCGTCGTTCGATTTAGCTACGTCCTCGATTGGCTGGGAGCCAGCGGTGGAGAGACAATATGGAAGTCCTAGGCCACCGGCGGCGGAAGCGACAGGCAGCTCACCCTGGGGATGGTAGATCTTGTTGATTCCAACCGGAGCGAAACCGATGGGTGCGTTGACTTCCTGGCCGAAGATGGTAGTCTTTGTGTCTCGCTGCTCAGTATCGACGAGCATGCGTGGAATGATGCGGTGACGGTAGAAGGCTTGTCTGTTGGCGGTGTGCGTGTGCGACTGCCCGGCGTTCGAGGAGGCGTAGTACCATCCGTTCTGGGTGAGCTTCGCCTTGGCCTGATCCTCCAGCTTGCCAGGATCTGGTCGTTGTTAGCGGCGAGAGACGTTCGAGTGTCAAGCACATACCGGTGTTGAACAGAGGATTCTCGCCGGTGTTGGATTTCCAGAAATTGTGCCGCTGGTACATCGCGTATTGCGGCGTTGTGCGGATGTTCTTGTTCTTGTTGTTAGGATCCATGGCGGTAGTTGGACTGTCTGTTCAATAGAGGATATCAGGGTCAATGGGTATATATGGCGGGAGTAAGTAGAGGACGCGCTCAATTGTTCTACTTGTATTGCAAGCTACGGCGCGCCCGGAAGCGTGCTAATTGTGACGGCGGTACATGACGAATGCTTTGTATTCGAGAACGTACATCATCTGTCAGGATTCAGGATAAACAGCCGGCACTCTGTCCGGCATTCAGCGGTTGTCAACGTTTCGCAAATCGCGTTTCACTATATCCGTGAGCGCGAAATGATTGGAGAGCGGATGATCTTGCGAGGATGATGTCGATGTGATGTCTTTCTCCGACTAGCGTAAATGCAGCCGCACGGCAAGTGGGGCCAGAAAGCTTGTCACGGTACTCGCTCAAACTTTATGACGGCAAGTCCTGTCAGATTGGGTCGTGGCCACAGCACTGTAGAGCTCTAGTGGTGCACATCTGCATGAGCTGCTGTAAGCCTCCGATATGTCGACCTTTTGGGCTGCACAGTACCCATGCTTGAGGGGCGTACGCTCTCTGAAGGCGTTTGAATCTCGTTGAATAAGAGATGCGGTGTCCACTTGTCGCCGGACAATTGCTAGCTGTAGCGATCTCAGGGAAACTCCAAGATGTCACTTGAGTGTGTTTTTTCCGTGCAGAACCGCGGTGGATATTTGATAACGCATCGACTATCTAGGTAGTCTCTGAGCACTCAAAGAATGCTTTGGGGCAAGCTTGAAGGTCGTCGACATGCTTCTAATGATGTTTGAGACTTATCTATACGTCGCTGTCATTGCTACGATTTCTTATTATCATCCATGGTGGTTGGCATGAAACGTTTGCGCCACGGCAGTTCGCTACACCTTCCCTTCTTGAACCCACGCATCTGTTGGACATGGATCTCAAGGCGGGGAAGTGTCAGTGCATCGATGAGGCTCTGCGGGCCAACGATCGCAGGGTCCAAATTCACGTCGAGCATGTATTTGAGCAGGGCTCGCACTCAGAGGAAGCATCACACCATATGGGTACCAATTTTCATCAAAAGATAGGTGCTAGGAGGCGACTCGCGACGCCAGGTATCTTGATCGTAACTTGCCCATTCCGTATCTCGTAAACCGTTCAACACAACCGACCCGCCCTAAGGTATGAAAGACATTACTCGACCGTGACCAATATCTATTTCTCGCTCGTAGGTGTAACGAGCTTTGTCTTCTCGCCGGTTGTGTCCTTGTCTTCAGACTTCTCGGTTGCAACGGACGAGGGCGACTCGGTGACCTCGGTGGCGCCAGGCCCGGGGGTGCCCTCGCGCTTAGCGTCGTCTTTGCTGAACTTGTTGACCTGGGAGTCGAGGTCCTTCTCCTCTTCGTCGTTGTCGAACATTTCGTTGTCTGCGCCATCGGTCTCAATTTCAGTGCCATCTCCCAATAGAATAACGCGGCCACGCGTACCGGAAGATCTGAATCGGTGGTCAAGATCCATGTCATGCTCATCGGGGCTATCGTCAATGCGGTGGTGGACTCCCGGGCCGCGGAACTCGGCTGCATTGATGTATTAGACTTGTATTATTCTTCTTCAGCCTCAGGGGCCGACGGAGCTGGATCTTCAGACTTGCCGTACTCTGGCGGCGCACATGGGCCCTCTCCGTTTGCCACCCTCTTTGCAATGTCCTCGTACCACTGCTCCTTGGTGCGGCCCTGGAGCAGACCGATGATGGTGATGGTCATGTTGTCGCAGCCGACGCCCCCGGTGTCGCTGTTGGACGCGAGGCAGTTGTCCATCATGTTCTCGCAGATGGACGCAAGGTCCTGCTTCGCCACAATTCCGCGCCTAACGAACTCGATAACGGCCTGGGAGGACTGGACGTCCCAGATGCCTGTAGATATTAGCCAGATTCCAAAACTGGTATGGATTGCGCGTACCGTCACAAGCTACAACGAGGAACTCGTCGTCGGCGTTGATCTCGTGTATCTCGACGTCGGGGAACGCAGTGACGATCTGCTGCTCAGGGGGAAGATCGGCGCTCTTCTTGAACTCGAAGTCACCTATCGCTCGGGAGAGGGCAAGGTTGCCGTTGACGCGGCCGAAGTCGACGAATCCTCCAGCAGCCTGGATGCGTGCCTTCTCGGCTAAAAGGTGTTAGCACAGTCCTAGGATATGTCCAGGGAGATGCTCACCCTCGTTCTGCGGCTTGTGGTCGAATGACAGGGGCTTTGCGCGACCCTTTACGCCCAAGACTGTGCGGGAGTCACCAGAGTTGGCCTGACCACGTTAGATGCTGCTGGAAAAAGTCTTCGTAGTCATACGTACGACGTAGATCTTGTCCTTGGACAGAACGCCAACGGACGCTGTGCAGCCGGAAACCTCCTCCTCGTATCTGGGATCTGTCGTTTGTCAGCTGCTTGTTAGTGCCGTCTGTAAGAAGCCTCATACCGCTCAAGATGGCGCGGTCAGTGGCGAGGAAGCCGTCCTGGAGAGCCTTTTTTATGTCGCCCTCCTTGAAAGCCTCCTGTTTTGCTACGATCTCGTGCAGGTGCTCGCCCGTGTAGATCGCCACCTTGTCGCCGCCGTGACCGTCGTATACACCGAAGAAAGCAAGTCGCTTGTCGGCCTCGGTGGGCTTACCGCCTTCGACCGCGGCTTGCAGGTCGAGGATGCACGCGTGGGCATCCTCCATGCTGATGCGCCAGCCCTGCATCGAGGAGGTGCCGAAGATGAAGGTCTCGCCATCGCCGGACTCTGATTTCTGGATTTATCGTCAGTACGTCATGAGCTTCTTGCAGCGCGTGGTCGCAAGATCGCGGTGGTATCGCGGTGGTATCGCAGTGGTATCGCAGTGGTAGGTCGTGTTTTCAGTGCGGGGGCAGGGACATTGTTTGGACTACCCACCTTGTCGACGACGGGCTCGGAAAGTGTCTGACCCATGGTGCCTGGTGCCTACAAGGACCGCGGGGCGAAGAGGGAGGAGATGTGGAGGTGCAGCGAACGGCGTCTCGCTTTCATACAATTGTGAGCCGTCACTGAGTCTGTGTGGGGTGGTCGGAAAACGGGAAGCGCGGGCGGGTGCAGCTGCGTGGGCGAGCGGCGGTGCTGCGGTGAAGGGAGAATAGAAGGGAGGAGAAGACGGCAGGGAGAATTGCGTGTCTCGCTCGCTAAGAGTAAACAGGTGCTGTTGTCGTTGAGGCGGAGGCGGAGTGATCTCAGTCTCCTCGAGGCTTGACAACGCTAGGCTACCTAGCTGGGCTAGCTCAGACAACGTCGAGAAGATGACGAACTGTGGCATTTTCTGCGCGTGACGCCAGCAGAGCCCACAGCGAGTCTACGCGCCGCCGGTGAGCTGAACGATATGCACAGCAGCCTGGGCGCGCTCCTCCTGCACCCTTCTCGCAGCCTGATCTCGCAGCTCGCGTGCCGTCGCACAGGGCTGGAAACTCAATTGGAGCGCAATTGCAAATCGAGACCACCTGCCACCTTATCCGCGTGCTGCGGCTGACAGCACCGCCGCAGGCCCAGGCAACCTTAACCTCGCACTTGGGTTGGCAAGTGAGCACTCGAGATGCCTACGTCGAACTGTTTCCTTTCAAGAGAGGCTTCATGGTCCCTAGGTACAGTCCTTTTCCTCAAAATACCGCAGATACCACAGCTTGTGGTCATTGTCTTGTGTCAAGGGCAGAGCGGCCTGCTAGCCCCACATGCAGCTGTCCCACCCGTTCAAAGGCGTGTGTCTTGCACCATCGTCATGGTGCTGGAGTCGCACAAGCGGCAGTTGGACTTGAGTCTTTCATGAAGACCTCTTACCCAGAGCTCCTGGTTGCGACGCCCGGGATAATTTGTGAGCCCGTCATACTGAAAAGTCAATGGTTCTCACAGCTGCCCGAAGGTAAAGTCAGGGTCCTTCGGCGATATTCCTCAGCGATGGCTGTGCCCAGAAAGCAGGCTGGTTGCTCAAAGCTTGAAGAGTGCGCAGTTGATAAAGTGAAATGACCGCAGACACGTGCGTCCAACTCCGGCTCTCACATGCTTCACGACTTTACACGACTCATGCGACGCACGTAAGTTCTCTGGCCTTGCGAGCTTTCGGCGTCCCCAGATCTTATCAGATCATCTGTCACCACACGTGAGCTCTGCAGTGAACCTCGGCATCTCGAACACTCCCACTAGCCGCTTGCAACGGCCATCTGGGGTTGATTGGCTACGCGGGGGAGACACGGGGAAAGCGCAGAGCACCACGTTCTGTCCGTGAGACATCGTGGAGACCGCCGATGCGCACTTTACCGCAAAGGCGCGCGCCCTCCGAGTAGACGCGCCTTTCTGGCGCTTTTGGAGCCTCAATCCAAGAGCCGTGAGCCTCGGTGTGATCACTAGCGCGTTCCAGCTCACAGCGATCTCGCTGCCGAGGGATCTCGCCGTGTTGACGTACTACATACATAGATCAGCTCCCCTACACTTTTTCCACTCCCT
This sequence comes from Didymella keratinophila, assembly GCA_011058865.1. Lineage (NCBI taxonomy): Eukaryota > Fungi > Ascomycota > Dothideomycetes > Pleosporales > Didymellaceae > Didymella > Didymella keratinophila. The sequence goes on from SWKW01000182.1 coordinate 15,253, forward strand.
GTTCATCACCACATTTCACAACGTCCATCATGCCGCAAACACCAGACTGGGTAAAGCAATTGAAGCCTTCGGGCGTACAGGGCCATGAGCTCCTTGCTAAGGAGCGTGCTGGCTCCAACATCCCGGTCCAGAAGTTGGAGGAGCTGCTACACACCAAGGAGGTCATCCAGAGGCGGAATAAGATTACAGAGCTGCTGAAGTCTGAGCCAATCTTCGACAAGTCGCAGAATTACTTCATGGGGAGAGTAGACCGCTTCGAGAGAGCTCTCGCCAGGGAGAAGAAGCTGAGACTTCTTAAGAAGAAGCACAACTGGTCATATGAGGAGTTCCGTGCCGCCACAGAGCTCGTCGGCGAGCCCGGTCCATACGGTCTCCACGATAGCATGTTCAAGGTATGCACGAATTGCCCAGCAGACAGACGTTCAGCTAACCCACCAGGTCACACTTGCCGGACAGGGTACCGAGGAGCAGCAGCAGAAGTGGCTCACCAAGGCCGAGAACTACGAGATCATCGGATGTTACGCCCAGACCGAGCTGGGTCACGGATCCAACGTTCGTGGACTCGAGACCACTGCGACATGGAACGAAGACGACAAGACCTTCACCATCCACTCTCCACACCTGACTGCCAGCAAGTGGTGGATTGGCTCCCTCGGCCGCACTGCCACTCACGCCGTGGTCATGGCTCAGCTCATTATCAAGGGCAAGTCCTACGGCCCGACACCTTTCGTTGTCCAGGTCCGCGACATGAAGACCCACGAGCCGCTCCCGAACATCCACGTTGGTGACATCGGTCCAAAGTTCGGCTACAACACCATGGACAACGGTTTCCTGCTCTTCAATAACGTCAAGGTGCCTCACATCAGCATGCTTGCCAAGTACCAATACGTCGACCCCAACACCAACAAGTTCGGCCGCCGTGGCTCGCCCGCCCTCGTCTACGGCACATTGACATGGGTCCGTTCGACCATTGTCATGCAGGCTGGCAGTGTGCTTGCCCGCGGTGTCACCATTGCCACGCGCTACGCGGCTGTTCGTCGCCAGTTCCAGGACCGCGATGCTAAGGCTGGCGAGGCAGAAACACCTGTCCTCAACTACACCATGGTCCAGATCCGCCTCCTTCCCCTCATCGCTGCCACATTCGCACTGCACTTCACAGGAAAGTCCATGATGGACATGTACCAGGCCAACCAGGAGAAGCTCAAGCAGCCGAGGAATAAGAACGACTCGCAGCGTGGTGCTGGGCCGGAGGAGCTCGATTCGGCGAGTGATTCCATGGCCGACCTGCACGCCTCGTCGTGCGCTCTCAAGTCGCTCAGCAGTACCATTGCTGGTGAGGGTCTTGAGGTGTGCCGTCGTGCGTGCGGTGGTCACGGATACTCCAGCTTCAGGTAAGTCATGAAGCGTTCAATTTGACACAAGCTAACATACCACAGCGGCATCGGCACGTGGTATGCTGACTACCTCCCGACACTCACCTGGGAGGGTGACAACTACATGCTCACGCAGCAGGTAGCCCGCTACCTCCTCAAGTCTGCCCGCTCGGTTCTCAACGGCGAGCGTCCCACCAACGACACAACCAAGATTCTGTCCGAGTTCCAATCCCGCCGTGAGATCGGCTGCGCCTTCGACGTCATCGGATCCGACAAGGACCTCGTCGACGCCTTCGCCTGGCGCGTAGCCTTCCTCACATTCGAAGCGCACAAGCACCGCGACATCGAAAAGAAGCCGTGGAATGACCTGCTCGTCGACTTCTACCGCCTCTCCAAGGCGCACGCCCAGTGGATGATTGTCAAGAACAACCTCTCCGCGCTGCAAGCCATCGCAAACAGCAACCGCGTCAACAACGACACCGTCGACGTGCTGATGAAGCTGTTCCGCCTCTTCGCCCTGCATACGCTCGAGCAGGAGGGCAGCGAGTTCTACGCCAGCGGCGCGTGCGCTAAGCACCAGATCATGCTCGCCAGGACCAACGCGGTTATGAAGCTCCTGAAGGAGATCAGGCCGCATGCTGTCCGCCTTGTTGATGCGTGGGGCTTCGATGACTGGGTGCTCGATAGCAGTCTGGGCCGTGCTGATGGTAAGGTGTATGAGGATATGTTCTACCGTGCTAGCGAGCTCAATCCGCTGAACAAGATCACTGTCGATCCTTACCCTTCGAACGATGTGCTGTTCAAGAGGATCGAGAAGTCGAAATTGTAAGGTGTAACACCATGGTAGTGCATGGTTGATTTTCGTCAAGTGAATTTGGATATAGAAATGTAATGACTTTGTGCTCCAATATGCTTCTTGTTTATGTGTGGTTACCCTCTCGTGAAGGAAAGTGAGGTGCAAGCAGCACATTTCAATGAAGAGTTGATAGGAAGTGGTCGAAGTCTGTCTATACATGTGTTGCACACAGATAGGCTTCTGTTGGCTATAATGGTCTTGGTCTTGAGTCCGGCTCATTTGAGAGACTGCCATTTCGGTTCACCGCGGTAGGGCTGAACCTCAGTCCGTGCTCTCGAAGCTCAACTTCACCCGGATTACGTGAACTTTACGACTCCACGAACAACCCCGCGCGCCATGTTGTAGCCCAGCGGACCGCGTGCATCAAAGTCGCGTAGGCTCACTAAACACCTCTGGGGCTATTCTTCCCGTCCGCGTCGCCCACAATGTCTGTTATCCTCTGCACAGGTGCGTCCCTCCCCCACATGTCCCACTCCGCAGCTAACACACGCAGCCGGCTATGACCACACAATTCGGTGCGCTGCTTCCACTTGCCTGCGAGAACCTGACTAATCCTCCAGCTTCTGGGAAGCCCTGTCCGGCATCTGCTCCCGCACAATCCCGCACCCCGACTCGCAAGTGAACCGCCTCTGCATCTCGCCCGACAAGCGCTACCTCGCCGCCGCCGGGCACCACACAGTGAAGCTGTACGACATCAAATCCACGAACCCCAACGCGATCCTCACCTTCGACGGACACACCAGTAACGTAACCGGCGTCGCGTTCCACTGCGAGTCGAAATGGCTGGTGACGAGCAGCGAAGACGGCACGGTCAAGATCTGGGACACCCGCAGCGGCAACGTGCAGAGGAACTATACACACGGCGTGCCGGTTAATGATGTTGTGATTCATCCGAATCAGGGCGAGCTGATCAGTTGTGACCGTGGTGGTAATGTGAGAATCTGGGATCTGGGCGAGAACAAGTGCAGCCACCAGCTGATTCCCGAGGACGACGTGAGCGTGGCCAGCGTCACGGTCGCCAGCGACGGAAGCATGGTGTGCGCGGGAAACAACGCCGTCCGTCTCTCTCCCCCTTCAAGCGGCGCTCCCTTCAACCAGGTTCGCATCGCTTTGCGTGCTTGCTAGCTAACACACCCAGGGCAATGTCTACGTCTGGAAAATGGTCATGCGCGGCGACCTCACGAGCATAATCCCCGTCTGCAAATTCCTCGCCCACCACACCTACATCACACGCGTGCTCCTGTCGCCAGACGTGCGACACCTGGCAACCTGCTCGGCCGACCACACAAGTCGCATCTGGTCCGTCGACCTCTCATCCCCGCACAACGTGCAGCCCGGCGACGCTTTGCCATCAGCCGCGGAGCGCGACCCGGCCGCCTTCCCGCTCGAGACCACACTACATGGACATCAAAGATGGGTCTGGGACTGCGCTTTCTCAGCGGATAGCGCGTATTTGGTGACTGCGTGTAGTGATCATTACGCGCGGCTGTGGGAGCTGGGGAGTCAGAGTATTATTAGGCAGTATAACGGGCATCATCGGGGCGCGGTTTGTGTTGCGCTCAATGATACCGCGGTGGGGAACTAGGTGTCCGAATGTGAGCTAAGGGCTTGGAGGCTGGTAACTGGGAAGCTGGTGGCTAGAGGTCTGGTGGGCGTGCGGCTGAATGTGGCGAGGAGTCGGGTGCTGGCAATGCTGCGTGAGAGAAGGAAGAGAGCGTTCGGGACCAGATCGGGTTTATTTGGAGCACCGGATCCTGGGGTATATCCGCCGCATCAGAATTAGGAGGCCATGAAGGTCAGAGTAGGGTATTGTTGCATCAGCGCGGCGTTGATTGGGTTGGGCTCGTTGGGACTGGAGGTTACGGCGTATAATGGTATGTATCAACAAAATGATCAACTTGACACCGACTTTGACGCCGCAGCGCCTCGTGGGAGAGTGAGCTTATGTGCCTGTTCACAGGGTGGCTGCTGAGGTGTGTGCCGGCCTGGGGAAGCAATGTTTCTTCCCGCGAAGTGAAGGTGAGTGCCGAGCTAAGACCTCGTTCGTCTACTTCTCAAAGATCTCCACCCATGTTCTCGTCTTTCCCAGCTTTCACCCACCTCACTTTGTCGGCGCTCTATCCCCACTCAGCTCATAATGGAGAACATCACGGCTGTCGCAGCGATGGAGGCAATGTACGTAGATTCCGCTCTACCGCTGACGCTACTGACTGACCTCCACAGCACCCAAGCCAACCAGAAAATCTCACCGCTACTGCGCCTCCCCGCCGAACTACGCAACAAGATTTATGCATATGTCTCAGACACGGTCCGCCTCGCACGTTCTCAAGACCGGCCGTACAGGGTCGTTCAGGCTTATCACAGCGGTAGCGTGCTGAACCGCATTTGCACTCAAACACGCAGTGAGGCCGCATCCTCCATCGTGTCGCCTCGTATTCTGTGCGTTGACGGCAGCATTATGAGTTCAGAGTTCAAGGTCAATACGATCCAGAAGCTGAAGTTGAAGAACACCACTCTTATTCGCACGATCGAACTGCCATTGAGGATCGCCGAGGAAGTCCAATTTCTGAGCGAGAACACCTACGAACATTTCTTTTTCCACCCGGTGTGGGCAAAGCACTTCGGGCGCTTTCTAGCTCTCTTTGCAGGTCTCCGCAACGTGGTTATTATGGATGACGAAGCTGACATGGAGGAAATCGTTAGGAAGGACCAGATTAGCGTCAAGAAGAGGAACCGGATGCTTCTTGCTTTGCGCACTCTCTTTTGCGACGGCAAGGACAATCTGGAGATGGTCATGCGGGACTGAGGATTGAAGATCGGCACTGATTACTCCTGAAACCTTGTCCAATGTAACGGCGATTACGCGATCGAAGAAGAGATCAGCATTGCGCCAAAGAGTGGGACTTCGGCGGGCTGCCATACCGGTCAACTAGGACCAACGATACGTAGGTGAAGCAGAGCATTTGCCAAGAAACGCGACCTCCTGTATCACAGAACCTCTCCTCGACACTGCCGTCTCGTCACCCTCAAGCCCCCAATTCTGAACACCCACCTTCAGGCACGCAACATGGCGCCCACCAAGGCGCCCTGGGCCATCAACAAGCCGCCTGCTAGACCACCGAGTCCACCCCTTCTTACTCGCGAGGCTATGTGAATGACATTCTCCATTTTCGCACCACATGTTGCTAACAGTGCGGGGAAATGAACCAGTACAACCAGAAGAGATCATCGCTGCTACGCATACCTCCTGAGCTTCGCAACAGAATCTACGCCCTTGTCTCAGAAACCGTGCTCCTCACGTACACGAAGGTCGTATACAGCAGCTCAAACTTGAGGCTTGTCTGCAAGCAGGTTAACAGTGAGGCTGCTATCTACGTCCACGCGCCCTGTATCTTGGATATCGACAGATCTATGAGCCGCCCTGAATTCGATTTTGTCCTACGCCGACGTGTGTTGGCGAACAACACTAATTACCACACAATCTGTCTCATTTGGCCGCTTGCGAGTACAATGTCCTGTGAGGTCAGCTGGGTACGCGTCGGCGGGAAGGGTGATTTCTGGTGCGACAAGAGACTCGGTATCCCAGCGCTGTTTCTTGAGCTGCAACAGGTGGTCATTCGTCTCGATGTAATGGAGTTAGATGTTGAGACAGGATCGCGGATCGTGAATGCGGTGAGGACGGTTTTTGGCAACCCCAGCCTGGAAAGTACTTTTGAGTAAGATCACCGGCGCTGAGCTGGCTCACAACACGACGTACTGCGGTTTAGCAAGAACATTGACTACGGTGGCGCCGTCGGATGGTGAAGTGAAAGAGAAGATGCTGCCAAGAATTAAACTCTTCTTACATTCAACCTTCTGTCTACCTCCACTCTTCACTCCTCCTGTCACTCAAGTGTTCCTACCAACATCGACAATGAACATTCAACCGCTTCCAGCCTCCGCGATGCCATGTAAGTCCGCATGTATAGACACATCCTCCAGACTACAACTGACTATTGCCAGCGCCAAAGTGAAGTCGCGCAGCTCGCCCCTGCTTCGTCTCCCTGCCGATCTGCGTAACATGATTCATGCCACGAGCTTTGTGTAAGTGTGTTTTCAGGCACCACTTCTTGTAGAAGCGGAGACAGCGCCTTTCAACACGATGTATTTCGAAAGACTCGTTTGGTAGGTCATCGGCCTGACTAGATCAATTTGACCCGGCATCAAAGTTCCAGCGTGTCCTCGGTTGAAAGGTCTGACGAGCAATGAATATGCACCAGGTTCCATAGCGCCTTAGGTTTTGAGCGCGTAGATCTGAGATAGTCAAGTGAAGGCATGTAGCTGCCAAGACGATTAGGACCCGACTACTCGCCGTACTTTGATCGATTGAACGACCACTCTTCCTTGCACTCACTTAACCCGACCTGAACTCAACCACCCAAGTTCGACCAGTCAACATGGTCTCTGCAACGGCGGTGAAGCAGACTGTCAAGACCTCAGAGTCTGCTGCCGACAAGTGCGCTGCAATGTGAGTACTTGATATATCCCAAGCTCGCGATTCCATTGCTGATGTTGTCTAGTACTCTCGCAAACCAGGTAAACTCGCCACTTCTCCGCCTCTCCGCTGAGCTTCGCGACAGGATCTACGCCCTGACCTCAGACACCGTACACATCCATAGGGCTTCTCATCCTTTCGACGCCGAACTCACCTACAATGGCTCTGTGCTAGGTCAAGTGTGCAAGCAGACTCTTAGCGAAGCTGCACCCTACATCGAGTCCCCGGGTATTTTATCTCTCCCTGATGATGTTTCGTCCAGGCAGTTCTTCACGCTGCTGAACAAGGGACATCTCAAGCATCCAGCCCGGATCCACACCTTCGAGCTAGAGACTTCTCATGGCTACAGTATGAAGCAGGAAGTGAATACTCCTTGGATGTGTGGAAGAAAGTTTTGGTCCAAAGGAGCCTGCGATGTGCCAGCCACCTTTCCAGGTGTTCGCTGCGTTGTCATTGGATGGAACGAGTATGAAGAGGAGCTTTTTGAAGTTGGATATGTCTACAGAGGCAGGGAGAGTATTTCTGGTGTCGTGAGGACTGTTTTCGGACAAAGTGGCTTGGTGGTCGACTTCGGAAAGGGTTAAGAATCGGCACACGTGCTTTCTTCAGGCAATGCTTATTATGACATGGACAGTGTAGAGTTAGCAGCACACGCTGCTTTGACTCCCGCTGTAAGGACCGATGGATTGTATCGTCTTTTTGCATTTGTCAAGTTCCAGAATACCAAAGATAATGCAAGCTATGAAGCCAGTATTCGGCAAACTAGGCGCGAAGATTGTGTTCGTATATGACGAGACACTTGACTGGAACAGAGTCTTCCGAACCATGGGAGTTGCCCAACGCAGGCTGACGAGCCAAGCCACGCAACAAAATTCTTCATTTGCCATTTTTGAATCTTGGTCATCTTTCACACAGCACTCCGAAAACCTCTACTTTCCGATAACCTCCATGGCTTCTTCAGCTTCTGCAATGCAGCCTGTCATGTGACCAGACGCTTCCCGCGATCTGGAGTCGATGTGAGTGGCCCCTGTGCCTGGGAACTTCGTGACCAACACGCGAAGTATGCTCAAAATCGGAAGGAATCGCCTATCTTGCGCTTCCCAGTTGAGCTGCGCAACAGAGTCTACTCATATGTTTCGGATACGGTCTTGGTTTCAGAGTCTAGAACTGATTTATCCATCTCAGTCCACTGTACTGGCCCAGTGCTGCATCGCATTTGCAAACAAACCCGCAGTGAGGCATTGTCGCTCAACGCAAAGCCTGGCGTTCTCTCAGTCGACGAAGCTGTTCCAACCTCTTGGCTTCTCTTCCAAATGATCAAAGGCCTTATCCAGCACACCGAGGCGTTACACACACTCGAGCTTGACTATTCCCATGTTGACTACATAATCGAGAGCGACCGTTGAGACGAAGACTTCTCCGGCATTTTGTTTTCGATGACTATCCCGGCATCAAGAGCCTATCTCCAAGCGTTCGCTGTATGGTAGTATCAGTGACTGAGGAGCTTACTGCAGACAAGGCGACGATAGCGCATGCTTTTAGAGCTGCTCCCGGTACAAGAGACTTGGAAGAAATATGTTCCGAAGTAGAAGATGAGTGAATGACTATGTTCACGGCAACGAAGACACGTTCTCAGCCACGGTGCATCTGCACCTCTCGAGGGCAAATACTGGACGCGTTCAACTTCGCTTACTGCTTCAGGTAACACATCATGTTACCACTGAATCTGTGTTCTTGCTTTGATTTTCTGGGCGAATGTGATGGGTACACTAAAGGCAGAGCTTAGCTTATGCATACTAGATCCACTTACACTTCCCCTCCATCTTCCTGTCGCGTTGGTCTTCTATTGCTTGAGCAATTTCACATGAGCCCCCACTCCCTTGCACGAGCACCCCTCATGACTGATACGATTCCTACTAACGATGCCATGTAGGTGCGCTCTATTTTGTTTCATTTGAGTGATAGCTGATTGAGCATGTAGTACTCGAAGGAACCAGGAGCGGTCGCCTTTGCTCCGCGTGCCCGCCAAATCCTAGATTATTGTCAAGCTGGCGATGTTGACGATGCCTTCATGGACCACCAAATCGACCTCAACATCGTGCACGTGATTGAGTTTGGCGAAAATGCTACAGCCTGCCTAGCGCACTTGTTTCCCCAGCTATTGTACATTTCCTGGGGCCGCGCAACGGACTGGGGATTCGAATCAGTGCAGCGTATCGTGTTCAACGCTTCCTCGGACACCGACACCACCCCGATCGAAAAGACCGAGTCCTGGAAGACTTCTTTTGGTAACAGCGCACTCGAGGTCGTTTTCAAAAGGCCATCATAGGGACCGTACGGGCGACATCTGACGGGAGCACATTTATAGCGTTGCGTAGGGTTTTGGCAAGACTGGTGAATCCCATGAGAAGGATGTGGGAAACGTGGACCAGAGACAGATGCAGGTAAAGTCCCAGTGGAGTCCTGCAACGGATCAATGAAGCAATCCCGTATATCCGGCCCTTCTCATATAAAAGTATTGCAGAACCTGTGAATATGTCTTCAGGTTTCCCTTTGGTGCTGCAGAAAAGCGGAATGGAGGCCTTAACTTCAAGAAAGAAAAGTCATGCCTAGTTAATGTATGCTAATGTATCTTTCGTACTCAGACAGACCTCTGATGGCAGCGACGATTCTCATTCTGCATCGAGTGGTGTTGTCGTGGACGTAGGTTGGCGCCCAGAACTGCAAGACCGCACGGCCAATCAAATCCCCGCGAGTCCGCACCCCTGTCGCTGGACCCTTGGCTGCACGTCACCCGCGGCCTGCACATGGCCCGCACGTGCGGTGTGGGTTGACGTTTGCGCGAATTGTCCCTGTTGACGGTCAATATCACATTGTTGACTGTCTCCAAAGGTTCCCACCATGCCCAATCTGCAGCGCCGCCAGAGCGCGAAGGTATGCTGCTCTGAACTGTTAGTGTGCACGTGTAACTGACAGTCCAGGGAGAGTTCATCCCCGCCGAGGGCCAGTGGCCGGTTGATCCACAGGAGGACGTCGAGGTGTCGCAGGAGCGCATCTGGGTCGATGGCTGCTTCGACTTCGCTCACCATGGTAAGTAATGAGTCCAATGCCTTGTATTGTTACTGACGACCCCAGGCCACGCCGGCGCCATGCTGCAGGCGCGCCAGCTGGGCTCCGAGCTGCTCGTCGGCGTGCACTCGGACGAGGCCATTCTCGAGAACAAGGGCCCGACCGTCATGCGGCTGAACGAGCGCATCATGGCTGTCGAGGCCTGTCGCTGGGCCACCAAGGCCGTCCCCCACGCGCCCTACGTGACCTCGCTGCCCTGGATCACCCACTACGGCTGCCACTACGTTGTCCACGGCGACGACATCACCTCCGACAGCGACGGCAAGGACTGCTACCGCTACGTCAAAGCCGCCGGCCGCTTCAAGGTCGTCAAGCGCACCCCGGGCATCTCGACCACCGACCTTGTCGGCCGCATGCTGCTGTGCACCAAATCGCACTTCATACAGTCGCTGGAGAAGCGGCTGTCCGGCGACGAGGGCCCGGGCGGCGAGCTGGAGCGCCAGAAGGAGGGCGAGGCGATGCTGCAGCGCATCAAGGACTACGCGACCGACGAGAGCGGCAAAGCGCCTGGCTGCGACGTGTGGTACTGGCACGCCTCGCGCCCAGCCAAGCTACGGCGCACGACGACCAGCAACGCAACCAACGCGGCCTCAAACGAGCCGCGCCCAGGCGTCGCACGCTCGCAGACCGGCAGCTCCACCGCGGGGCCCGTAAAGGAGGAGAAGGGCAAGTTCCACCAGCTCGTGCAGGGCAAGGGCGTCAAGCCGGGCCAGGTGGTGGTCTACGTCGACGGCGGCTGGGATCTGTTTTCCTCGGGCCACATCGAGTTCCTGCGCAAGGTGACCGAGGCAGAAGAAACCGCGGCCCGCGAGCGCAGATGGTACACGCCCGAAGCCAAAAGCGACCGGATATCCAAGACAGGATCGGACTACGGGCCCGTCTTCCTCATCGCCGGCATCCACGACGACGAGGTCATCAACCACTGGAAGGGCATCAACTACCCGATTATGAACATCTTCGAGCGCGGGCTGTGCGTGCTGCAGTGCAAGGTAGTCCCCTCCACCAACCCCCACCCGTAACCAACAAACTAACGGCAATGACAGTACATCCACGCCGCCATCTTCGGCGCCCCCTTCTCCCTCTCCCGCGCCTTCCTGCTAACCCTCCCTTACGGCACACCCATCGCCGTCTACCACGGCACCACGACGTTTATGCCGCTAACCTACGACCCCTACGCTGCCGCCAAATCACTGAACATCTACCGCGAGGTACAGAACCACGAGTTCCAGGACGTCAACGCTGCGGAGATTGTAGCCAGGATTATGAAGAGCAGGGCGCTGTATGAGGAGAGGCAAAGAAAGAAGGGCGAGAAGGGCGCGGGCGAGGAGGCGGAGAAGAGGAGGCAGGAGATGGAGAGGGAGCAGAGGCGGAGGGAGGTTGAGGGGCAGTTTGGGATTTAGAAGAGCCCTGCAACTTGAACGCGTGCGGCGCATTGCTATTCAACATTGGCGATTAGATACCATAGCATGTTAGGTCATTATTATTGATGTCTTCTGGGCTTCTGGAGTGTTGTGGATGCAGCGCCAATTCTCCTCATATGTGTGACCTTCTCTGCGCCTCGAAAGGTGGCAAGAGAGGAAGCGGTGTTTACCGTAGCTTTGGATGTAATACCTTTTTCGACATTGGCGATTAGATACCAGCATCATTAACTCCGTGTTCGCGTAACTTTGTCGCGTCGACTTCGTCATTTCAACATCGAACAACAACACCACCAACTCAGCTCACGAAAGCTTGCCCACAGCGCTGGACCTCTCGCCTACACCGCCCGTAAAATCATCTAAATCTACGAATCACTCCGACCACGAGAAAGCCCTAGACCCTAGATTACCGTCGCATACTACTGTCGTATAGTACTGTCGTAGTCGTAGTGTGCCCGCAATGCCGCCAAAGCGCATGTCCGACATCCTCGCCTCCTCCTCAATCGACGCGCGCATGTCCTCCCCTCTCCCGACCGCTGCGACAGAATCCAGCGATGGGCCCACGCTGCCCATAATCGGCGCCGCGAATGGAGTGAGCGGGAAAGAGCATGGCGCAACGAAGGGCACGAAGCGCACGAAGCGCAAGCGCGCGAGCAACGACACGCCCAAGCCGGACAAAGCGGTAGCTGCGATGAAGAACGACAATGAGGAGCGGACACACACAAATCACCCCGCGTTATACGAGCCGTGGACGCTTCTTCCGCCGAAGCAGAGGAGGGATATCGAGGCTCGGCAAGAGAAGGGGATGGCGACGGTGGTCACCGTGTACAGCAAGAACCAGAACGTCAAATCTGGCATCAGTCGTCTATTACGAGTCGTTGGCGCTGCGAACGCAGTGAGCACAGCAAAAGCAGATTTGGGCGGAGGCGCGGAAGATGAGACAGACACCGAAGTAGGAAAGAGGTTGAAAGAGGCTCAGGGTGTAGATGACGAGAACAAGATGATTGTGGTTTCGGCGCAGGGCGAGGGTACGGTCAAGCTCGTGGGGATCGTGGATATGGTGCGGCGGATCGTCGGGGATGGAACGAAGGGTAGTGGGAAAGAGGAGGGGATGAAGTGGCACTTGTACACGGTGTTGAGCAGTGTTGAGATGACGAGAACGAGGAAGACGCTTGGTGAGGTCAAGGGCCAAGATCAGGGCGACGGGGAAGACAATGACGTTGAGGATGAGGCTATGGATGTCGATGAAGAGGGGGGCGCAGTCAAGGAGACGCAACGAAGTAAGAAAGAAGAGACGAGGAAGGTGCCTGTGCTCAGCGTGTGGATGACGAGGGAGAGGATGGCGGGGTGGAAAGAGGCGTTTGGGGAGCAAGAGATGACTGTGTGCAAGGCTGCCGATTGAGAAGAACACAAGGAATGCAAGTCATGCCGCTGAGGTTATCAAATTGTTCACTCGAGGGCGAGGCTGGCGAGATGGAAGGGGATCTTGGGAACGGCAGAGCGAGGTACATACTCGAGTCATGAGGAGGTAGAGGCATTTCTCATTGAGCAAGCAGTGACGATGGAAGTCCTGCTAGCCGCTACATCCACTGTGGCTTCCAGAGACCGTACGTCTCGACGCCTAGTTCCTCCGCGCACACTACTTTAGGAGGTTCCCAACCTGCCTTCCATTCGCAGCACACTCAGCTTTCTTGTAAGTAGCCTGCGATGACCTCATACACGAACTCGTCTTCGAAAGGGCAAGGTATTACCACAAGCTCGACGTTCGGGAACACGACTCCCAGCCCGGGGCCAAGGTCCACCTTGGCCCAATATAGCAGACGAGTGACGGTTCTTCCTGTACTTGTATTCGTGCGATTGCAATTGATGACATGCTTTATTGTCGTGACATTGGAGGTAAGAACTCCATGTTGTGTTTTACTGGGATGTTCGTCTGATTTTGTTTACTTCGGCAATGTCCGAAACTCTCCTCTCCACTTCGTGCCATCTCGCGCGTAAGCGAAAAGCTTGGTGATGACCTCTCGCGATGCTCGATATGTGAAAGCATGGCGACCGAGTCCTCGCAGCTCCCGGTATGCTCCAAATGCAGGACTTGGAAGGTACGGTGCGACCGGCAGGCACCGAAGTGTGGTAACTGCACGAAGGGCATTTATGAGTGCATCATTGTCGATTCCGAAGCCGCATCCTGGAGCAGCTTGCGGATCGACCTAGGATTGAGGATCAAGCAATCATGCCACATGAACTTCCACCGTTACCAGAAGCAGAACAGCTTGTGGAGAATTACTCGCGCGCTTCCACATCCATCATACCTTTCTTCTCCGCCAGGAGGTACTTGGTATCTTTGAAGGATATACGGGATGTTGCCTCTCTTTGATGCTCCTATTGCAGTAGTCTGCGAAGCGAGCGTCCAGGACAAATTTCGGCTTCTGATGGTCTTCGCCATTAGTGCCACGACTCGATACCGGAACGGACTTTGCGCTCAGCATCCCTGCTAATACTATCTGACGACCGAGACTCTGCTCAGCAAGACATCTCTCATCAGCAGTATGGATGCCATCCAGGATCTCCTCTTGATTGCCAGATTTGGAATGTATCACCATATTGGATGCTCATTGTAGGAGATCCCCCGGGTTTGCATGCGGCAGTGTATCGAAAATCGCCTACACGAGTCGCCATCAAAAGCAATGGAACCATTGAAAGAGAAGCATCATCGGCGAATCTTGGGAGTGCTATGTGCTCAATCGTTACAGCTCCGGTATCCTGGGTCGCCCATTCGCCGTGTCTGAGGAGGTTATCACCGTGCTGCTACCAGTCAATGCGTATGATGACCAAATTGCTTTGGCCGGGCCTGGGACCTTGGATGTCCTGTACCAATCAAGAGTTGCGAAATTCACGGAGAGGTCGATCTTCATCGTCTTCATCGAACAAAGAAGGATCAGCTCGCGTACACACCGATGTCTACTGGTGCATCCGGGGGCGAGGACAACGTCGTCTCCAAGTCCATCGGCAAGATCCATACTTCTTATGTGCGGTTTAAGTCAGAGCTGGACGTTTGGCGCCTCACTGTACCTGCATTCTCGAATCCTCGGTCACTCTACGAAAGAGCAGACTAGGCAGCTCGACGCTCCGCACAAGCTTGACTAACAAGGTGTAGGCGAGCTCATCTTTCGGTATCTTTTCACGAAGTGACTTCGCAATTGTGATTTCGGACATTGTGAAAGAATGATATGTACAGGTATTTAGAGGGATGAATATGAGGAGGTTTGAAACAGGGTCCAATGAATCCTCTTTCGCTTCGCCGTTTGAGCGACTTCATGTACGCGGTATCCACGAATGATATCTGTTCAAATGTTCCGAGCTTCCGAAATGTAGGTCCGCTCTTTTTCAGTGCCGATACTCCTCTCGGCTGGTGGCAAATCGGAAGACGATGAGGGCGACATGCTCGGAGGTGTCTGGACGGCAGTCAAGGACCCTTTCACGTTGTTTCTCCCTGGTATGCACTTTTCACTGATCATTGCGCAAAGCTTCAAGGACTTCTTCCCGTCAATTGTCGACACGCTCAGCTTCAGCAACGGGAGACATACCTTGTGCAAGCGGTAAGCGGCAACGCCCATTCACTCGCAGAGAAGGTGCTCGTTCTGATTGTAAAATTCGGCCCCCCTTCGTCATTGCTCACATTGTGACGCTCGTCATACCCTGGTCATCTGGTTGCAGGCTCGAGCACTGCTGGCATATTATAGGCTCCATCTCCATGACGTTGATTGGAGCCGTCATCATGATCTCAACGCTCAACGTTGGTGCTCGATATTTCTCTCTGATCTTGCTCTGCTCTGATCCCTTCTTGGGCCTCAACATTCAACTCTCGTGAGAGACTACGGTTGTGCCGCGCCCTTGCACAAAGCACGCTGGACTCATCGCCATTGCCAACTGTGTCTCCAGTATGTCGCATTGGTTCAGTCCTTACTTCTTCCTGCGCTCTCGGGAGCCTCGCTACCATATGGGTGGAGGCATCATCATCGCCGGCTGTGGACTCACCATTCTGTTATGTGTCCTGGCCAGATGGTAGTCGGTCCGTAAGAACAGAGCAATTGACCGAGAGGAAGAGCGCACCGGCATTGTTACTACATGGCGATTTGCCACTTAGACATCGCAAAGGTGCGGCGGACAAGGTGGCAGAATCACGCGGCTCCCTTATCTGATTTCTGTCTCTTGCACGCCTAGAAATGCGATGATGGTTCTTGCTCGAACAAATAGTTGTAGTTCGTAGAGTGATCGCAACCAATCAGCTTTGGGAACTACATTCCGATTCTGCACGCTTGACAATGATCACCACTTCATTGATTGGCTGGAGTGCGGATACTAACATCGCGAAACAAGCAACCAGGACCTGCCGCGAAGCGGATTGGGTTTTACCATTTCCCATACCAGCATTACCCTACAAGGGGGTGAGCTAAAACGCTGCACAGTCACCATCGCCTGTTTCGGAACGTAAAAACACGAGAAGAACGCCCCGTACTCAAACGCACGACCCATTTCGGCTCGGGACCACCACTCGAGGCGCACTCCTCTTGGCTCAGCGCAATAGTAACAGCGTGCAAACAGCCTTGCGCTAAGAGCATACCCGCAATTCTCGCCCTGTCTGCCTTATGGACAGACACTCTTAGTGGTACTACCGATGCGACGTTGCGTTTGATGCGTCTGAGTTTGGGCGAAAGCTGTTCATGCGATGAAGATCACTATCGGAGTTTAGCAAAGGACACTTCGTACACGCGAATGAAGTGTGAAGCAGGAAGATGGCTTTGATTAATGCAGCAGCGTCAGTGCATGCAAAGTGTGTCTTTACAAACAAGCCGAATTCACAACATCATCAATTACACAACCATCACATTCGTATCTCACCTCCACTTGTGTCTCCAAGGCCGTATTCAAGTGTACAATCGATATGCGCCTTCGATCTCTCCTTGCTAAGACGGCATCCTCCGTCTCTCTGTTGGTCACTTTCTATCTTCTTCGATCCCAACACACCTTTCAAGGAGCCTTGAAGAGTCTTTACATCTCTTTCGACGACTTCCCTATCGCGTACAATTCTGCGCTGAACGCATCTCGGACCGAAGGCGAGCCACTGCTAGACTTTGACTACAACTCCACGCTCCCGTCGCCCGTCATCCCGCACACTATTCACTTCATCCACTTCCCAGATCTCTACAAACGTCATGACGGTACATCCTTACTGCCTGCTACAGCGCGTTCCCACGCCCCTGAGCTCTGCCGAAAGTTCAACCCGTCCTTCGAGATCCGCATCTGGAACGAGACCGAAGCGCACGCCTTCATTGAGACCGAATACCCCTGGTTCATTCCAACATACGATACATACAAACATCCCATCCAGCGTGTAGATGCGCTGAAGTATTTTGTACTGTACCACTTCGGTGGTGTGTACATGGACCTCGATATCGCATGCCGCCGGCCACTCGAGCCACTATTGCAGTTTCCTGCATGGTTTCCCGAGGCAAGTCCACTCGGAGTCAACAACGATCTGATGGCGAGTATGCCACGTCATCCAGTGTTGCTGGAGATGACGAGTACATTACCTCGAAGAAACCGAAACTTGCTGTTCCCATACCTGACGATACTCTGGAGCACTGGACCGCAGTTTGCCAGCGACATCTTACGCGATTGGTGGTGGAGGAATTCAGCTAGATTTGGCACCCATGGTAGGTCTTTCCCAAGAATCACGAGAAGACTAACATTTGACGCTCTCCACAGATACCGCAAGCTTTCGCATCCTGCCCCAGATCTTCTACTCAGAGGACTACACGTTCTTCGGTCACAGTCCCGGTGGTACATGGCATGGTGGGGACGTTGCTGTTGTATTATGGCTGGTTGAGCGGCCGTTGGCGCTAGCCTCCATACTCGCCGGATTTTTCGTCTTTGCATTGGGCATCGCACAGGGTGTAAGGCGGAGAAAGACACAGTACAGACACGTTGAGGAAGGGATCCTCGGCACAGAGTAAGAGTCTCTCATGGCTTGCACGTCAATCACTGTAGCATATTTGAAGGTTCCTGGATCCGATCTGGTACAAACAGTGCTGAGGAGTGATAATAACGTGCTGAAGGTAAGGTGAAAGTCAGGTCGGACGGCCGGCGTCGGTGGCTCCTAGCTCTTACGTCAACGCCTTTCGTCTTGCACCTCAGCTTCAACACCGACCACGAAAATCTCTGCACTTCCCATCATGGCTGTGAATCTGGGATCAAGCGGCCGTGATTCCCTGTGAGTGATACCTGAAACTTCTCGGTGTTCTACTAGCAGTCTTCAGTGCTCCAACAAATGGCTCAACATGCCAGCTGAGCTGCGCAACAGGATCTACGCATACGCTTTCGACTCCGCAACGGTCCGACCTGTTACCACTACCAACATTCTCGACATGCGACTTCTGCGCGACGGCGCCGGTCTCCTTGTCGCCTGCCGCAGCTCTATCACGAGGCCCTCCCCTACGTCAATACCTTCGTGCATCTGACCTGGCAAGGATCTCTGAACATGAGAATTACTTCCAAGTCAATTGGGCTCAAAATTCGGAGTGTCGAGACAATCACAGCCACGGGTGACAATCGGGCTCTGAAGAAGCGCACATCGGCAAACCCATTCTTGGGACACGCGTACTTCGACTTTTCCCCATTGCGCTACGTTGAGATACACGTGAGCTGGATGGACGTGAAGGAAAAGTAACTGACGAGGAGTCTTTGTATCGAGCTTCGACATATGTGCGTTGTGAAAGTGCATCAAAGACGTGGGTTTGGGCCTGTCGCACACCATGCACGAATTGGGACTCGGCCATAGTGAGTAGGATCAATGGGCATAGCAACACGAGATGGGTCATGATCAGAGATGCACAATCACAGCGACATAAAACTCAGAGGTGTTGACCTTGATAGTCGTAATGACCACGGTGTACTTTGAGGTGTTCACAAGCTCAGCGTTGTCCCTTTGGAAATGCAAGCGCCTCATCGCAGTAGCATGAATTCCATCGCTCAGCTGCCTTTCGGAATATTCAACGCAAGTGAGAGTGACAGTGATGCCGGCGTGCAGCCCCACCTCACTACATGGCGGTACTCCTCGCTCTTTCCCATTTTGCTCAACCCACCCTTCTCGTCTTTCTCAGTCTCAACATCAACAAGCCTGACAACAACGACAACGCATCCAATCTTAGAGCCCGACTTGATGTATGTGCACCAAGCCTTTTCTTTGTCCTCACATGTAGCTGCAGAGTGTACTGCGGTGCATACTATCGTCGATGGGGTAGATTTCAGACGTTTAGGGGCTATGAGCTCATTCTTTGAAGGACGGGACAAGCCTGAGGAGCGGAGGTTGTTCCTTGGATTGCAGCAAGTTGTTGGCTCTGACGAATCTCAACTGTCCCACTCTACATGAAGTGCAATTCGAAGGCAAACATGTGGCAATCTGGGAGTGGGGTTCGATATGGGCAGACGAGTGGTTCATGTGAGCCTATGGCTGGAGATTAGACCGGTCAGTGCCTGACAAGCACTAGGAACGATGGCAAATTGCAGAACCTCTAAAGCTTTGTGCGATAAAGGTAGGTTTACACTTCAGCAATGCGAAGTTATAGTCACTTCAAAATCAGATGTGATGCAGAACGCATTCCGTACCCTCCACTTGCACGCAAGTGAAAGTGTGTATGAGAGCTCGGTGAGAATGTCGCGCGCCGCGGCATTGTACAAACCCTCACGTCTTCTACACCGTACCCAACTTCAACTGTTCAGCACTTCATGGCGCACGACTGTTTCACTAACGGACTGCCGCTTTCAAAGGAGGATCGAGAGTGGCTGCAGTGGATGTAGGTGCCACAGCATGCCATGAGCTAAGCTCTCTACTGTCACTGACACAGTACCCACATCAACGCCATCAAATCGCTGCTCCTCTAACTACCTCAAGAACTTCGAAACCGTATCTACGAGTTATTTGCTGAGACGGCGAGGATAGGAGCAATCACGCTTGCAACCTGGCCGTACCGTGAAGTCGTTCTCCGCCTCGGTAACACCGATCTGCTTCGCGTCTGTCGCCAAACCCGCCATGAAGCAGCTTGCTACCCAGCATCGATACTGGAAGTTCTCGACAACTCTCTCACTCTCAGGGTCTTTCTGGCAGCGCTCACTGCTCGTCAAGCCCAGGCTTTGAACACCTTGGTATTGGCCGAGGAAGTAATCTATTCTTTGGTCAATGGCTGGAGTTGGATGGGGTATGCAGTCGTGCGCCTCACCCTGTTGCGGAGGTTCGTATGCGTACTGGCATCTATGCAGAGGGACGAGGACATGGCAAGGGACCGCTCTGGACTGCGACTGGCACTTGGCAGAGGAACTCTCAGGGTCGATCTCGTGACACATCGCGCGACTGCAAAGCACGGAGTTGTGAGAGTGAGTAACGAAGACTGTCCAGGGGAAAACTTCATGGAACTCGCAAAAGGATAAACAACATATACTTGGAAGGATGTCATCCTGAACCGTGCTTTCGCTGTAGCGATTGAATCCCCGACAATATTCTAATCAAAGACCACACCCAAGCCCCTTTGGCAAACAGCCATTCAACTCCCTTTCTATCCTGTCTTCTGCGAGGGCTCGCAGTGATGTGTCCATGGCAAGTACCACATGACAAACTCCTGGGAACGTGTATCGCACTCGTCTGGCACTGTACCTCGAAACGACAGCCAAAGCCCTCGAGTACCAATCCCAAGATAATCTTGGGGCCATAACGAGTGTGTGGCCGAGCCTACTGAATCTTCTCGCTCGGATTGGTAATGTGGTCGTCCCCCCGGCAAGTATCAGTATCATGTACCTGTCTTTGTACACGGTAGTCTCAAGCTGGATCTGTTTGCAACATGCAACAAGTGCAAAGCCATCTGTAATCAAAATGCAGCGCTCGGGGTCGGGCGCGACACGTGCTGTCGCTGATTCGAAGACGCAATCTGAGATTTTGTTGCGCAGCTCAGCCAGAAGGCGGAGAAGTGGGGACTCGATTCGGTTTCTCTGGAAGCTGTGATTGTGAGCAATTTCCCTGTGCAAGTGTACGGAATGCATATGTGACTTCGCGACTGGTCCCAGCAGTCGTGCCTGGAGTGGCTGAACTGGCTGCACAGGCTGAAAGCATCGTGATTGTGTGGTGTTCTGGTGAACGCAATGTTGTTGCGGTGGTGGAATGCAGAAGTGGCCCTCATGAGCTTGTGCAATCGGCGCCGACTTTGCTGGAAGGTGACCGAATTGTTAAGTGAAGGCAGTGATGTATTATGTACGTGGAATGCATGAGAGCTCGTTGGCTTCCGGACTTCAAAGTTGACTGCCCACAACTTTCTCACCAGATCTCGCTCTGAAAAAACTTCCCTCAACATCATTACGCAGTCTGTGCACGAATCAGCAAGACCCCGGCTGCGCCAACTGTTTGGCAGCCACATGCTACGAACTAAGGTGTACTCTGCAGGCTTTCAAGATACCGGATCTGTTTTCGCAAACCAAATTGCTAACGTTCCAAGGGTTGAGGCATGCGCATCTGCATCAAACTTAAGTAGTATGCCAATGGTGATGCCGTTGAGAGCTTCATGGGTAGCAGAATGCAGTAGGCAACGGAGGTAAGTGTTGAAGACATGGTATCGTAATTGTCGCCGGAATAAGCTCCGGGTAGTTTTATACTTATTCGAAAGCTAAGCCTTGCGTTTGTGCGGATGATGACAGTGCCAACTGCCGTGAATGATGGGGTGGCATGTGGGCCTAACTGACTCCGGGGTAATTCTACATGAAACAGCGGACGACGGAACCACCTACCATGGTATATTGCAATGATCTAGAACACCAACGTGGAAATGATCAAGGAGAGGGTATAAGAAGTCATGTCTGAAGTCATTCGTAAACTTCCAGAACCGGAGTGCACAAGTTCATCACAAATCTTCCCGCCGATACATTCGCTCTTCTGACACACGACTTGCTCTGTTGCTACAATGAGGCTTCTTTCTATTGCCTGTCTAGTGCTAGGCACAACAGGTCTGCCACAAGCTCTTCACGCACGTGCAGCTCCGACGATATATACTGCAGGAGACAGCACCATGGCAGCGAAAGGCGCCAACAACGGGCTGACAGATGGTGGGAGTACCCAAAGTCGAACTGCAGATCGAAAACTGACTTGGTTAAACTAGGTTGGGGACAGTACCTTTCCAAATACGTAACGGCACCCGTCATAAATAAAGCAATGGCAGGACGCTCGGCGCGCAGCTACACCGCCGAAGGCCGTTTCACCGAGATCGCCAACCTCGTCAAAGCCGGAGATATCGTCATCATCGAGCTCGGCCACAACGACGGCGGAACACCGACTTCAGCGTCAGACAACAAGCGCAGTGATTGTCCCGGATCTGGAGCGGAGACTTGCAAGTCTGGCTTGGATGGCTCTACAGTCTACACCTATAACCACTACATCGAAGCCGCCGCGAAGTCTCTGATTGCGAAGGGCGCGAAGGTCGTGATCAGCAGTCAG
Organism: Didymella keratinophila; assembly: GCA_011058865.1. Classification (NCBI taxonomy): domain Eukaryota; kingdom Fungi; phylum Ascomycota; class Dothideomycetes; order Pleosporales; family Didymellaceae; genus Didymella; species Didymella keratinophila. The sequence goes on from SWKW01000182.1 coordinate 37,094, forward strand.
ACGCCGAGCAATCTTTGGGAAGGCGGAAAGTACTCTGCGGCTACTCCTCGATTTGTGTCATATGCTGCGCAGGCCGCGAAGAACGTGGGCGCTGGAGCGAGCTTTGTCGATCACTTCCAGGCTGTTGCCAACATGTACAAGAAGCTGGGCTCGGAGGCTACGAATGCTTTGTATCCTAAGGACCATACGCACACGAGTCCAAAGGGAGCTGATTTGTCCGCACAAGCTTTCGCAGAGGCTATCAAGGTGGCTTTGAACGGGACTACCCCTCTGTCCTCGTACCTGAAGTCAAATAACCCGACGGTATGGTAGTGCATGTCATCTTGGAGACCGCTCCTCGGAGGCATTGTAGTGTTTCTTTCCTTTGTACATATCTTGTAATCACCTTCGCATTGATTTATTGTATGTGTATTCTGCTCTTCCAAGTCTGTATCTTCTATCCTTCCATGCACAACGACTGTGGTCTTGAGTCTTCAAGCGACTGCCCGTACTGAATGCTTCTCAGACATACTCGATCACCAGATCAGGCATGTTCATACGCTCACGAATTTTCCCGGGATCTATCACGCAACAGTAGGCGGCGAGAAAGACCATACGCTTCAATCCCCACAAAGTGTCAGAGGCACGCCACCAATGACGCCTGAACCGACTCTCGGGGGCCAGATCTGTACGCTCGAGGAATTTCCGGAAATATGGCTCGCTCAAGTTACAGTGCAGTGTTTCTATTTGCGTGCTTTGTGTGAAGCCGGTCAGGTTGAAAATTGTGAGCAACGGGAGAGGCTGTTCTGGGAGGATGAGCACAGTAGGGAGCTCGACCGCACAGACTTTCCACATATCATGTCGAATTTGACGACAAGTTATGGCGAGGCCAGCGTTGCTCTTGATCAGCCGGTAGTGTTGCTGCGGACAGAGGTTTGGTTCCGGGCAGTGGTGGGGGTTGACCTTCCTTGTGCGCACGATCTCCAACGGACCTGATGCGACAAAGAAGTAGATCGTATTGCGAACCTCGGACGGAAGGCGCAGAAATGACGAGTCGCGCTGATTACGTTGAAAGCTGCGGATTTGAGCATCGTGAGCCTCAAGAACGCGATGCAACTTACATGAGTTCTCGATCGTTGGCGGCGGACCTGACTGAGTGACAAGCTGAATCGTCAACTGCTGCCATATCGATAGGAGCGGAGTTGCCGTATGTCTTGAGTGATTGTACCGCTCGCGAAAGATGAGAGATGAAGGTCGTGTATTCCAGCACCGGTCGTGACTTCCTCAGGCGATCAGCGCTAAAGCCCGATTGGGTATGGTACTATGTAGGTGCCTGCAGACAGTGGGCCCTCGATTTGTGGGTGCGTCTTCATCTCCAGCTTGATCCAATCTTAGTCATCACAAAGATTAACGAAGTCTTGCAACCTCGTTTGTGAATTGAACGCCTCCACAGCCGCCCTCAATGCGACTTTGACGAGAAGCACACACAACAGGTATCATGACGACGATCGCGGTCTCTCGCGAGCACCATGACGCCCGGTGTGTGCGATGTCCACGACATTCGCCTTCGGACTGAATTGGGCAGATACCGAAAGAGTGAGGTTGACTCTCCACTCCTGCGCCTTCCGCCGAGTTGCGCAACAGCATCTGGACCTCAGTCTGCGAGACCATCACAATACATCATGATCGTTCTTGTATACTGACACCTCGTACCGCCACCGACCATGCAGCTCTTCTGCTCACCTGTCGTCAGATCTACCGCGAAGTCCGAGATCTCAAAGCCACCACCCTGAAGATGCCGAAGTGGTACACCGAGCTCTGTGACATTGAAGAGCTGCTCGGCAGAAGCCAGTGCGCGCTGATCCACATTATCGAGGTAACTTCTGAGTTTGAGTCGAATGTGTAATTCGCCCGGGCCTACCGCCATCGTATTGCAAGATCCTCTTGGGGCGACACGGCAAACTTGGCGTCCTTATTCGCCGTTTTGCAGCGCGTGGTGTATACCTCTGTGGTGGAAACAGACAAACGTATTCAGAGCATGTGGACGGAGCCTCTGCGAGAGATATTCGGCAGCGTGGACTTTACAGTTCATTTTCAAGTGGGCTAATAGGAACCTCTGATTGAAAAGTGCCTTCTGGAGGTAGTCAGATTTCTCGGTAAGACACACTAGTGAGAAGAGCGAAGACCATACACATTATTCGCAACGGCCGCCGAGCATGCAGTTTGAAGGGGACCAGAATCACTTACACGTGCTGATAGTTGTCCGCAGAGAGTTGGCTCTTTTTTGCCGTTTTTGATGTACTCGGAGTTGGCTTACTAACCCTTGCTCTCCTCCTGGATTTGAGTTGTCGAACTTCTGCGCCTGTTCTAGTCAGCACAACGCCGCCGACGTTGCTACACGCAGACCGGGAGAGAACGTCAGCCTGATCACTGATGGCTTCCTCTACAGTAGTCTTTGTACAGCGGTCATTTCGACATACTGACTTCTGCAGCATTCAGCGCAACGCGCAGCAATCTCCCTTTCTGCGCCTGCCCGCTGAGCTGCGCGACAAAATCTACGCGTACACATTCGACACAACGATGGTGGATATGGCTCTCGTGCATTCCTCCTGATTCAAAGCTTCTGTCACCGGCGGCACACCACTCTTCCTCGCCTGCTGGCAGACGCAACGCGAGGCCATCTACTTCGTCGATCAATGCACCCATCTTATCGTCTCCGCCCCCTTTCGATGGTAAGTCCTCCGAAACCTACCGCGGGCGAGACTGCATGCCATTAAAACAATCAGCTTCGATAGAGAAGCAACAAAGACCGAAATCCTTCGTGCTGTTTGTGGGTCTCGTCGTAACGCCACCATGGGCGGTAAAACCTTCCTTATCCGCGAGCCAGGGCCAACTCTAAGCTTCCCGTCTCTCAAGACGATCTACCTGGACAGCGACGATCTACCTGGACAGCGACGAGGACACGGGATACTATCCCGTCGATATTGGGAGATATGTCGGTGGAAATGCGCCGAACGTCGAGGTCTGCATCTCGCAGAGGTGTAAGGACGCGTATGTGAGCGTCCGTTCTCGACATTGAGCCCACCGGTACTGGAGCTGCAATAGACGAAGTTACTGACAGACATCGAGAAGGAGGCTGAGATCTGGAGGAGCATAACGGCATCCTCGAGCATGCAGACGCGATAGGCACCGGGCTCTGAACAAACAAGAACGATGTTGCACATCTACGTGTCTCTTCTCCTACTCTTGAATCTCCTAACACTCTCTTCCACCCCATACCCATCTGTCAACAGTCCACCGACATCCTCCAGGCTGAGTCCCGCAGTTTCCGGGTAGATGCGCCAAACAGTGACCCAACACACCGCACAAACCACCGCATAACACACGAACGTCCCCGTAGGCGTCAGGAACTCCATCATAGGCAAAAACGTCAACCCCACTACCGTATTGCTTGCCCAATTCGTGCTCGTCGCAATTGCACTGCCCAGCGCTCTAACACTAAGCGGGAACAGCTCGGACTGCTGCCAGGGCACGCAGCCGAGGCCGACGGCGTAGGAGGCGACGTAGAGGACCATGGCGAGCAGGATGATGAGCGGCCAGATTCTGCTTTCTCTCACTGCTGGACCTGCAGAGTCTGTGGCTCGGAGGAGTAGGTTGCTTGCGCCTTCTTCCGTCGACACGTCGATGAACCCGAAAGCGAGCGCGCAGAGCGCCAGACCTGCTACCATGACCGGTACACTGAGCAACAAGATACGCCGCCGACCGACGCGGTCGATACACCAGAATGCGACGAGTGTGAATGCAAAATTCGTCAATGCGATGGACAGGGAGGTCAGGGTAGGCGAGTGGAAGCCGACGAGGCGAAAAATAGTCGCGGAGAAGTACATCAAGCTGTGGTTGTCAGCAACAATGGAAGTCGACTTTGACAGGGTCCAAGATATGCTTGAGAGTGCAGAGACATGTACGCACCTGTTGAAGCCGCAGAGTTGCTGGAAGCCCTGGAGCATACACGCGATCGTCAGAGCACGACGATTCGGTCCCACGGCGACGAGCTGGCTAAACTGGTGGCTGATGTGCTGGAGCTTCGCTCTCCAGGAGCCCTGGTCCTTCACGGCTGGACCAGCGAGGGCCTCTTCTTCCATAATCTCTCTCTCAACGCGCCTCAGCACCGCGGAGACCAGGCCATCCATGCCCGGTCCTGCTCCATAGACCCGTGACAAGACTTTCTTCCCCTTTGCGACCTTGCCCTTCTGCACGAGGAACCGCGGCGTCTCCGGCATACCAATCAACAGAACGAGTTGAATAGCTGCGGGCGCAGCCCCCAACCCGACCATCCACCGCCACCCTCCTCTCGTCTCAGAAAACACCCAACCGATAACATAAGCGACAACCTGTCCCCCCGTGATGAACAGACTGCTCACCGTGACCAGCCTCCCCCGAAACGGCGACGGACTAAGCTCTGAAATATATAGCGGGACCACGAAGCTCGCGGACCCAACTGCCAGCCCAACCACGCTGCGGCCGAGGATCATTATGCCAACAGTATGGGAGGATGCTTGCAGCAGGGAACCGAGGATGAAGAGGAGTGAGGCTAGAAGGATGACGGGTTTGCGGCCGGTGGCATCGGCGAGGAGGCCGGTCAGCGGGCTTGCGACGAGGGCGAAGAACGAGGTCGAGCTGGTTATGAGGCCTTTGTCGAGGGTTGTAAGGGGGCGGGCGAGGTCGACAGGGGCGATCGAGACGAGAGTGGAGGAGATGACGCCGGTGCTGGAGATGTCAGTGGGACTTGCACATGGCGAATAGTAGCAGTAGTATTCGAGAAAGATAACGAGCACAACGAGTGTAGGTATATTCAGGAGAACGTGCTTGTGAATGCGACAGGGCACATGGGAGACGTACTCATATCCAAACAGCAACCCACTGATGCCGGCGCACAGTGTGAGAGCCCATATAAAGGCACCGGGCCGAGCCAACTGGCTCTCATCCACGTCTATGTCTTCCGCCTCTTCACTGTGTCTCGCGTCGTCATGTCGGTCGAGGTCCGCATCGTGATTGCTGTCGTGAGACGTGATTAGGGGTTCCGCCGCGGTATCGGTCATGTCGCGCAACTCGTAGGTGCTCCGCGAAGCCAGCTTGTCGATGGAGACATCAAAATGAGCGTGAGACTTTCATGTATGTTGTAGCGGTATGGGATGTCGTCGGCTTACGCCGACGTTAGCGGGCCGCATTGCTACGTCTGGAAATCCGGGGTCGTGCGGCTGGCAGGTGGGCCGTGTTAGCGCGTGCGGTACCTGGTGATCGTGACAAGGGTCTGTCAGACGTGTGCGGTGCATGTGACTGTGAGTGTCGTGTTTATGTTCTGTCAAAGTAGAGAAGCAGAGCGAAGAGTCGGTGTAAAAATCTGCTGACGGCAGGTTGCACGGTGAACATTGACTAAATCGATTGGTCTGTAGGTGCGACACAGCGCATAGAGCAGTGGTATTATGAAGGAGCAATCGGTATCGATGCTGCCTTCGGTAGACATTGATGATGCTTTTAGGGAAACGGGAACGCCTCCCCGTGTTTTCGATTGTTGCTCGGTTTCTTCGTTGGCTTTTCGCCGTGATTGACGTTGGCAAGATTTTGGCGTGCGCTCGAATGTCTTCGACCATTTTGCCGGCCCACCAAACACTTCGAAAATTGCTGCCCCACGACAACGGCGTCGAAACCATCGAAAACGCGCAAACATGATGCAAGATACATGGAGAGCATGCGTTAAGATCCAAATGACGGCAAATGATACGGTGTAGCTCATGTGCTTATCCAAAGCTAGTGTCATTGATGAGCAGCGCAACGTGTGCAGGACTGCAGCGCTAGCTATAACCTGTCTCTAATTCTTCTCCGCTTCGCGACGTAGTAGCTTGCCTCTTGAATGCCGCCGAAGCGCTCGAGCGCAATCCTGATCCATAACCACGGAGCTCGACTTCCTCGACTCAGGCTCACTGGCACACCATTGCACGCGCGCAACTTTTTGACGCCAGCCATGCCCACCAACGCCTATGCCTAATGCTTGACATGATTCGCACCGTGGCGTGGAGGTATTGATCTCTTTTGGGCGACCAAGCTCCAGCCCTATCACTGTGTTGAAGTCACGAAAGAGTCCTTGTGACGCTCTCATTTCGGCTCCTCAGCATTTTCCGCGACGTGGTTGGCTGGGCCGGTGGGAGGGCCCTGGTGCTGGTGCTGCGAGTGCTGGTGCATCATCGGTTGAGCGTAACTGGCAGTCGGCGTGCCGCGGTGGGCCTGGTGCGGGAATTGGTGCTGCTGGTGGGGCGAGCCGTACTGTGGCTGGTGCGGCTGCGGGTAGGGGCCTCGCATGGGTGTCACTTTGCTTGGATTAGCAAAAGACCAATGTGACTGGGTGGACTACCTACTTGAACCCGGTGGCATCTGGTACATCTGCGGGCCCTGCGCGCCGGGTTGCATGTACATCATGGGAGGTTGCTGGTGTCCTTGCTGTGATCCCTGGTGGCTCATCATTGGCGCTCCAGGCCGAGGACTCGGGAAGCCGTTGGCACCGGGTGGAATGTAGCCTGGGTGTTGCGGGTATCCAGGCTGGGGATACATCTGCATCTGAGGCTGGCCGGGCATGCCCATGAAGGGTCCGTTCGAGGGGTTCTGCTGCATCATATGGCCGCCCATCTGAGGCCCAGGGCCATTGACGAACTGTCCCTGCGGACCTCGGAGTGCGACATGCTGCATGCCAGGACTCATGCCGTATTGTTGAGGTACCTGCATCTGCTGCGGGTAGCCGGGCATCGGCTGAGGCTGTCCATACACGTACGGCTGCATCTGGCGAGGCGAAGGCTGAACGGAGGAGGTCGAGTGCGAGAACTGCATGTGAGAAGCTTCGAAGTGGGGAGGGCCCTGTCCAGGATGAGGCTGCACGTGAGGGCCTCGTGGTGTGTGCTGTGGTGTGTGCTGCATGCCCTGAGGGCCCTGCAGGTGTGGCGGCAGCTGGTGCTGGTGAGGCATGGGGCCGTTGGGCATGCCGTTGTAAGGTCCCAGCATCTGCGCGGGTGGAGCGAGCTCGAATAGGTCCTTGTAGCCCTTGTCCTTGTTCGACTCGGGGAAGTCCCACGTAGGAGGCGTGCGGTGGGAGAATGGGATACCGGCGTTGTTCTTCTTGTCTCCCTCGGTCGCTGACTTTGCGAGGCGATTGAAAGGTAGGAAGACAGTTGCCAAGTCGACCTCCTTTCTCTGAGGCCGCGGCTTGCCACCCCAGAAGCTTGTGATCGCCGGTTTGCGAGTTTCTGGCCTAGACGCTGCAGAGTCTGGCCTGGGGCTTGAGGTAGCGCTGGTGTTGCCACCCGGTGTGAAGGTGCTCGCGGAAGGGTTGGGCTTAAACTCGTGTGCACGAACGTTGAATCGGAGGGACGCGTTTGAGGCTGGAGTCTGCACACCGCTGGAGGTCTGCGAAGGGCCAGAGGGGGCGCGCATGTCTTGCGTGGGGATTGGCTGAGGCACGCCATTGTACGGAGGACCGCCCTGCTGCTTGTGCTGCTGGTGGTTTAATTGCAGACGAGTGCTGAGCAGACCCTGGTTGCGGGCCGGAATCTGAGCTGGCGCCTGGTGCGAGCGATCCCGCATGCTTGCCGATTGATAGGTAGTCTGTCCAGGACGAGGACGCTGAGCTTGCTGTCGGTCGCTGGGAGATGTGCTTGGGGCGTCGGCCTTGGTCGCTGTTCCCCGCGTGGCTGCTTTCGGATCTGAGACAGCGGTTGATGTCTTGGGAGGCGAAGCCTTGGTCTCCGCAGCCTGCTTAAGAGCCTTCTCCACGATCGCAGCTTGCTTTGTCTCGTCCTTTGCGAGAATTGGCACCAGGTCTGTAGGAACCGGGGTGCTGAGTTTGAAGTTCAGGGCGAACTTCTTGAGGTCATTCAGCTTCACAGCCTTGTTTTCACGCGCAATGCTTCGTTGGCGCTCAGACATGCGGAGCTTCTCGGCAGCAGAGAACGCCTTGAACGAGTCGAGGAGATCGTGCTCAACGTTGGTGGTTGCGTCGTGGGGCTTTGCAGCCTTGCGAGGAGGGATTGCTGCGATCGCTGGCTTAGCGGCGGCGGCGGGCTTCTCTGCGACAGGTGCGGCAGCAGGCGCCTTGTTCTCGGCCTGAGAGGGTGCTTCCTTGGGCGCTTCTGGTTGAGACGGCACTGTTGCGGTCGGAGCAGGCACAGGGGTGGTGGATTTTTCGGTAGTGGGAGCGGCAGTCTGTTGCGCAGCTTTTGCGGCTGCGGAGTCAGGGCGAGCGATTGTGGAAGACAGGATCGCAGGGTCGACGGGTGCGCCAGGGACGGTTGCGTTTGCACTCGGAGCACGTCTCGCTGGCGGTGTGTACTTGTTCGCTTGACCGCTGGACAGAGGCGAGAATTCTCGGCGGACACCGCTGTATCTAAACAATGTTAGCATAGATTTCCATCTTTCACTGATCGCCGTACTTGTCCTCTTCATCCAGACCCTGATCGTCGAGCGGATTGTAGCTTCCACGCTCCTCGCGGACGTGCGAATTGGTCGCAGCGCTCGATTCGATCTCGCGGGCGATTCTATCGGCGCGAGCTGCCCTCTTCGCATACTCGGGATCATTACGGTTGATGGCGGTGGTGTAGATGGTCTCGTCGTAGTTGCTCTTCTTGCCTGTGAGCCGGTCGTTGGTAGCGAACTGGTCCCATCCGCCCACACCTCCAGATCCAAGCTCCAGGCTGGTGTCGCCCTCGCCAAAGTCGAATGCCTGCAGCTTGCGCTCGCGCATCGCCAGATTGCCGGAGATATCCGTGTCAGTGCGGAAGCCAGCCGAGCCGTTCTGCCCCTTAGCCTGTGTCTTGTCGAGGATCACGTTGTTGACGTTGAAGTCGGCAACGTCACTCATGTCGAAGGACATGACGTGGGACTCGCCGTGGCCAGCATACTCGTTGGACGTCTGGCCAGTGGACTGGGCGTTGTCGGGTGACTTGAGCAATTTCACCATCTTGAAGACGTAGCGCAGCTCGCTGGGGTCCAGAGAGGTGCCCGAGAGCACGCCAGAGTACACTTTGCCATCCTTCAGCGTGATGGTGCCCGGCAGGCCCTGGCGCTGTGTTAGCGCTACTCGCAGTACGTGTTTACCGTGTTTACTAACAGTCAGGTTCGCCAGCAGGTACATCATCCGGTCGCTGAGGTGCCGCATTGGAGTTGCTGTCTCACCGGACGCGGTGGCTGCGGGCTTCGAGGTGTTTGCGACGCCGTTGGTGGGCGTGGAGTTCGTCGGTCGCTGCGTGATTGGGTTCGTTCCCTGGGACCACGCCCTGGGCGCGGGCGGCTTCCTGCGGGGTGTTAGCAACCGACATAATGCCAGAGGCTCAATCGCTGCGGGTTCTGCCTCGTGCTGCCTCCAAGATTGGATCGTTGCACTGTGCCTCCATGTGACCGCTGGACGTCACACGAGTCTACAGGCAAGTGCAGCCTCGCCCGCGCTCTGTGAGGATCATCTCTTGTGTGCAGGCCAAGAAGCAACGTGAGACACATGCTTGTGAAGGTGTGGTAGACTGCACGTGCAATCAGGACCTACCTCTGGGCGGCGTCGACGGGGCTTCCGGGCTTGCGCTGTGCGTCAATGCCTTTCGCCGACGAGGTCATCTTCAGTTTCGGGCCGGGGGTCGCGGCGGGCGGGTTCAGAGCATTGGGAGCGCTGGTCGGCGTCGCGGCGGTGGTGGACATGGAGGGACAGAATAATAACGCGGGCTGCGAGTTGCGGGAGAGCTCCGTTGGCTGCGATCCTAGTGATCCCTAGCAGGCAGAGCGGGGAAGGCGCCGTTTGGTGGGTGCAGCGGCGCGGGACGCTCGACAGCACGCTCAGGAGACGACGGCAGAGAGAGCCCACGGGGGTGCGGCGGCGGCGGGCTCGTGTGGGAGGCTTGAGCAATGAGGCTGTGGGCAAGATGCCAGATGCTGTGGTGGTGCTGCGGCGCCAAGCTGGATCGCCCGTTTGAAACAACGGAGCGGGCGGGAGCTGCTTCTGAGGTAGCCTAAGGCACGCAAGGTGCAGGTTCAGTTGCAGGTTTGAAGTGATGGGAGGACTTCAGCTATTTACTGGGAGGCATCTGCAGCAGGATACATCGACGGAGCGGAGTCGAGACGATGAGCAGCTTGTGTCCAGGCGATTATGCTGTGACACCGTGGGCGCCGAAGAGGGCAGCAGGCGGTGGAGCAAGCCTCTTGAAACTGCGACTCTGCAGACTTGGAGCCCTCCAGTTGTGTTTGCAGCTGCACCAAATTTGCAGCAATGCCGTGCAACCACCAGACAGCGAATGACTACAACTGCTATTGCCACTGCGAGTCAACAAACCATCAACATACCCACATACTTAGGTAGTGTAGATGCAGCTAGCTTGTACCATTGTATAGCGTGAACTCCTCAGCAGTAGCGTGCTATTCCCGGCGAATGGCACAACAGCGGCTCAAGCCGAGCCATAACGGTGTTGTGTTTACGAAAAACACCTTGACCCCAATCCCGGTGTCCCTTCGTACAGCTTCCCCGCGACTTGTCTGGCTGGTTCCTGAAAAACAATGTTCGTGGCCAGTGCACCAGAGCTGTGTCATCCAGCCTCTTCGTGCCAACTGAGCAGTCACGTGATCCACTAGTGCATTTCCATTGACATGGCAGTTCCTTTCGTCCTCCATGCCCCATACATGACAGACTTCAGGACACCATCTTGCCCGTCGAATCTTCCAATGGCGACAGGACTTTCAGTGCGGTACAGGTCTCTCCGTCTCCCCGGCCGCTGCCTACTTCACACGGTCTTCTTGCTCACGTCATTTTCACCATCTTCGGCGCTTGCACGCCATCGTTGTAGTTACAAGGCTTTGCCTCGATAGATATGGGAGGCGGTCAACGGTCATATCAAAATTTTACCCAGCATCCAGTCATCCCCTCCGGTGGTCACAAGGCTTCCACTGCTGTCCTTGTGCCTCATCTCGTCATACTTTGCTTTCCAGGGCATTTCTTCGTCTCGAAAGATCTCATACTCCTCCGGAAGCTCGTCTTCCATGCTTCCGAGGATACGCATATGTCCCCCAGCGGTGAGACCGTCGAGCGGCAGTCACGAAATAGCATCAGATTAGGTCTCGAGATACGGGAGGCACTCATCGGTTCTTTCAGGATTTCCTTTAGTCTATCGGTTCCTCTGGCGGCTACAAAGGGTTTTCATGCTGTCGTCGCAGGCCGTGGGCTGTTGAGTGGCTGCTCAGGACGTTCAAGAGGCCATACAGTTCTCTCAACATCTGTCCTTGGTCACAGTCGCCTTCTCCTCCCGTCCCAGACGTTCGCTCCAGCTGAGACATCTCAGCTACGATCAAGCATTCTCTTTGACCTTCTTGAGGTTTGGAAAGAACCATTCAGCCTGCCTATAGAGTTCTTCGTTCCGCGCTCGCAGCTCGGCATTAACCTTGCATTCATTGTCAAGCCTTCGAGGGCTTGATGAACGTCCTGGGATTCGTTGTTGTCTTTCACCAACTCTCGTACGAACTTGCGAAGCCATAAGCCCATCGGTCTCCTTAAGACTCTCGATGTACTCGCCCGTGCTGTCCAGGAACTTTGTCATTTGAGACCAAAATTCCTCCTCGCTATCGAGCTCGGTGTCGCCTGCTTACGGTAGAAACTTCGAACCCTGGCGAGGATCTTGGCTTGCATGGGCTTGGTCGATTTGGCGAAGCGGAAATCTTCCTCGGCTTTGGCGAAAAAGTTGTTGAAGGCGATGTCGAAGTTCTCGTGCAGGCCCGCAGAATCGTAGAACTTTGCAGCCGTCTCCATACGAGCACGATAGGCAAGTCTGACTTTGTCAAGGAGCTGGTCTCGCTCTTCGGCAGTCAGCTTTGAGGGGCGTTGGGAGATGTAGTTTGACAGTCGTTGTCCGAATGGGAATGTGTCTGCTCCTATGCCGACTTTGTCGCAGGCGGCAGCAGTTCTAAGTTGGAGGCTGAAGCTCTCAGCTCTGAGTCTCATTGTTCTTCAGCCTTCTTCAACGACCTTTGTTGTAGGTTAGGCTGATGCGAAGAGACAGGCACCGGTAGGAAGCTTACTCCTTGACTGTTTGAAGTTCCCGGTCATGTCGCTCCTCCTCCCGTAAATGCTTATGCATGAATCTGAATATGGAGGGCAGTTGTTGGTTCATTACCAGAAGACGCTGAAAGTCCTCAGGGTCCTTACGAGCGATCGCCGCATGTCTCCTGGCTTTGGCCTGCTGTTCCTGAGCAATCTGATTGGGTTTATACGGGCCTTGTAGGGACGCAAGTCTGGCGCGTCGAGGATATGATGCATGGGCACTCATAGACTTGAACGGCGGGACGAGAGCTGCCATGGTAGCGGGAGGACTTGAGGCAGTACTTAAGTAGGCTCAAAGAATCTGGTAAGAAGCAATGTCGCCAACACTTGGAGAAGGTGATTGGACTGAGGGGCGCCTTCGAACAAGCGAGCGCGTTTGTGTCATGCTGAACAAAATTAGTCATGCGCCGCCATGGAGTGAAAGCAAGCAGCCAGCACGTGTCAAGCGCAAACGCGGGCGCGAAAAGTTTTCCAGAAACTTCAGAACAATCTGCACGTCTCCTCCCGAAGACTTCGCAGACCTACTGACCGACGACAACAAGATGGCTCCCAGGGCGCACAACAAGTACACCATCCGCGATTCGGAGGACGATAGCGAATCCTCCCGAGCAAACTCCCAGGCTACGATGGAGAGAGCTTATACGGATCTGGACCCAGATGAGAATGAGTCTGGGAATGGAGCAGCAGGAGGGTACGACGATGACGATGATGCGGAGGATGATGAGGAAGAGCAAGACGGAGATAACAGCAGCCCGCTCGATCGAGCAGATGACCTCCTCGATGATGATGGAGACATCGTTGAGATCAGCCGTGGTGAGGAGATGTTACAAGAGAAGCTAGACCACCTCCGCTATGCCGAATTGGTGACAAACTTCAAGAAGCCCGATGGATGGGTCCCCCTCACCGACGCAACATACGAGCATGAGGTTCAGGCCAGATCTAGCATCGCTAGAGAAACTTCGGAGCATGCATGGACACGGGCAGCTGACGATGTTGTGGCAACTATGCATCCTGAGGTGCTCAAAGCCATTACGAAGCTCGATGGTAATATCAACCATCTGTCCAATACCGATTTGGAAGTCCACGATCTTCTCGACAAGTATAAGAGGCGTTGTGAAGGGAAGCAGCCCGTCATGTATGTGCGAGCCCTGACACACGGTGCCGACAGAGCTTATGGGCGGCTGACTCTCCAAAGAGGCGCGAGAACTTGCGGATCATGCCACCTTCTACGCAAATTCTAACGACCCTCGATGGCAGGACGCCTACAAGATTGACGCCAAATCACTGGCGAAGAAATGGACATAACAGCAGAGCAAGGACGGGGAGCGCTACTTCCTCAAAACTGCCAAAAAAAAAACTCTCGATCCGAGCCGCCAACGTCATTTGCTGGCCTTTGCCCATGTACTCCGCAAGAGAACAGACTACTGCCAAAGCAAGAACATGCCTCTTGTTCCTGTCATGCATTATGTTGGGTACGCGATGACAGGCGGTAGTCGCAAGAGGCAGCACGAGAGTGGCGGCGCTTCGTCTAGCTGGTTACTGCAGTGCATCGAAGCCATCATGAAGGCTAGGCACTGGAACCCTTTTGTCGGACATGACTTCGTGGCATTCATCAGCGAAGAGGCTGCTGCACCGGTTGCAGAGATTTTGACCACTCGATTTGCTCGCGCATACTATTACGCCGGTGGCTTCAACATTGCCCAGGCTGGTGCGAGTACCTCAAGTATCTCGCTGATCGACGAAACAGAGGACGAGCGAAAGAGGCTATGGGGTCTTTGGCTTGGTTGGATTGAGAAGAAGACGCCATATCTTAAGAACCAAGAAGAGGAGCTGCAGACGCGTGAGGAAATGCAGGCGCGCAAGTTCCGTGCTGACGTTAGGGCTGATGAAGAGATCGCGCGTAACGTCAAGAGGGTCCTGCGAGCTACCGACGACTTGTTCTCATCAAAGGAGGCATCCGAGGTCATGCGTGCCATCGATTCCCTGAAGGACAAGTTTCCGGAGGAGTATGAGATCATCATGAATGCAGAGAGGATTAGGAAGGCAAAGACCGACGAGATGAGGGATGAGGGCTGTTTTGATTGAACATAAGGCAATGTGATCAGTGGATCATCTTTGGTACACTTGGTGCATAGGACAGCGCGTACGCTGATAGTGAACTTGGTAGCTCGAAAGTGATCGGTTCCCGACGTTAGTATGGCCCCCAGTTTCAGACACTCTAGTCCAAAGTCGAGGATTGACTTGACAACTCGGTCCCAGTGAAGAGAGATATATGATTTGCACCGAGACAGTCCCAACTTTCGTCTCTTCAGCGCTGGAGCTCGTTCAATCAGAAGCACCATAGTGTGTCGTATCCAGCGAAAGTGAAAGCAAGTCCTGTCTGGACGCTTCTGGAAGCAGGCGCCCACAGAATTCTTTCGCCGTCGCCAAAACCAAAAATTCCCACGAATGTCCCCTCAAGCGCCCTAAGCCCTCGACTGATACCCGCAAAAGAGCCACATCCACCATGAACCACGATTGGAGGCTCAGGCTCGAACAGCAGCGTGAGCGGGCAAGGAGATTAGACAGAGAGAATGCTGAAGCAATCGAGAAGGCGGACGCTATGATTGCGAAGCTGAAACAAGTTCGGGCAGAGTATGAGGAGCATTTGCGCCAAAAGAGTGCCAGTAACTTGACTTCCACTGCTGGAACCAAACGCGCCTTGGAGGATGAGCATACCACCACTGCCAAACGCCCTACGCCCGCACACCGTCCTACTCTCCAGCAACTTTCACCACTACCAGCACCAGTCGACGATGCCCACTTCCAGCTCGGCGACAACGAAGATCAAACCCTAGGCGCCGCTGAAGACGATGACTTCGACGACCTTTTTGCCATCGCGAACGAAGCCGCCACCTCTGGCACAGCCAACATTACGATTCATCAGCCTATTGTAGAGTATGCGTACATGGCGGATCCTGGAGCTGGAGGAGAGGAGGAAGTCGAAGAAGAGCAGTCTCAAGAGGATGAAGGTGAAGGGCAAACCGAGGAGATTGTCTTGGAAAAGAAGAGGGGACGCGGTCGTCCCAAGGGCAAGCCGAAGAAGGGCAATCAGAAGGCACCACTGCTTCCAATCTACGTGTACAGCCTAGAGAGCGGGGGCGCTTGGGTCAATGCCGAAGATGTCGGTTTCTGGAACGAAGGCGAGAATGCCATCATGGCTCATGTCGCCAAAATGATCAAGGGCACCAAGAAAGGCAATGTCCACAAGCTGTTCGCCAGGATCGTCGACAAGGGCGACCAAGAGATCAATCTCCCGGACGCACAATTCGCTTGCTTTGGCTGCTCAGTCTTGGGGGCCAACAAGCGGGACAAATGCAACATCACTGTTAGAGACGCTTCCGCTTGCGACGAGTGTGTTCGTCTCAAGAGACCCTGCGGCCAGCTCATTCGCGATCCGAACCGTCCCGGTGGATTTGCGTATGGGTTCTTGTCGCTGCACCCGGAACTGCGAAAGGACATCCCCGAGTCCCAGCTTGCGTACTGGGTGACGTCCTAAGGAGGCCGAGATTGTCGAGATGGAGGAGGGCACCTGATCGGAGGCAGCAGATCGTTCCAGCCAAGGCTGTTTGGCCAATCTAGGGGGTGTGAAGGGCTCCAGGACGCACATGCCGGCGTTGTAAGACGCGTGAGGAACTGCAATAATTAAAGTTGCAGCAGTGAAATAGGCTCTTGTATCTACATCAAGACCAGTATGCTGAGGGCCTCCACCGTCGTATACAAGTGCTCGAGATGACGAATATCATGTCAAGAAGTCGCTGCAGTCCAACAATATAAAAAGATAGAATGCATTTGCGTTGCATACAGTTGCACCGGTCGCCCAACGGCCACCGAACATGAAGACTGAATGGGACAGACATTCAACGATGGGAGAAGGCTGAAAAGATAGGTGTTATCCCACTGCTGCTATAGCAGAACTGTACAATAAGATTTGCGCCAGAGTGGAGGCTGCCGCTGTGGTGACATCGAGCAAAGTATGGATGCAGCTAGCTTTGTAGCGTGAAATTCTTAGCAGCGGCACCTTGGTAGCGCGTACTATTCCCGGCGAACGGTACAACGGCGGCTGAAGCCGAGCCATGATGATGTTTGTGTTTACTCCTGAACGCTCGATAACTCTCTATTGGCAGATTTGGGTTGAAGTTGCGTCCCTTCAGGCCTACAGCTTCTGGATCCAGGCCAATGTAACGACAGGGTAACGTCGCGTGCACTCGGACTTGTTTCGACATGTGTAACAGCCCCCGGCGCCTTAGTCATCCACCACGAGTCCGAACGTTGAACCCAACATCACCACTGGTACCAGAGCAGAGCACCGCGCTCGGCCCGACACCCTCACAACACAGCACGCACTGTGCAGGAACACCAGCATGACAGACGAGGCGTCTTCGGTGCGCTCCTCGCAGGGCTCCTCCCGCCGTGCGCCCAAGAACGTGAGCCGCTCCCACATCTCCCGCATTCGCCGACAGCTCTCTGCGCCGCGGGGCCCTATACCATATATTCGACAGCTGACGCCATGCAGCCCCAGCAGCAGCTCTCGCAGATTGAAAAGTCGGTCACGCACCTGCTCGTCGCGACCAAGCAGCTCCTCGGTTCGTCTCATCTCCTGTGCGCCCAACCACCTCACCGCCGCCGCTGACTGACTGCGCGCAGAGACTCTGACACTATGGTCGCGCGGGACCGCCACCGAGAGCGAGGTCTCCGACGTCTACGTGCGCCTCGGCTACGAGTTCAACATCGCCTCGCGCGCCTTCAATGCCATCGGCGTCGACACGGCCGACCTGGGCAACGTGCCCGAGCTGCTGCGCGGCATCCTCGAGGAGACGCTCAGCCAAGAAGCGTCGCAGGCGAGCCTCGACAACTTCCTCCCGCGCATCCGCGACATCATCATCAACCTGCTGCACGGCCTGAAGAAGAAGCAGCAGCGCCTGCGCCAGCGGACGGGCCGTGAGGGGTCGCTGAACGGCGGCAGTCCCAGGCAGGGCAGCATAGGGAGCACCGGCGAGCCCGAGGAGCCACCGCAGCAGCAGACCCGCGCGTCAAGCCAGCGCCTGCCGTCGCGCAACGACGAGAACGGCACGAATCCTGACCTGCCCCCGCGCTCGTCCTCGGTGGCCGGGAGAGTGTCGCCTGCGAAATACGAGTCGCTGCCCTCGAACCCTCGCGCGAACCGCAACACGGCGAGCAGCCAGAACTCGACCGACTCGTCCATGTCGAGCAACACCGCCCAGCAGATGCCCGTCGTCGCGCCCTACCCCGCCGACGACGCCATGCCCGCCGAGCCCCCGCAGCCCTCGCGAAGCTATCCCGCCGACTTCCCTCCGCCTCCGCCGCCGCCAAAGCAGGAAGACGCCCTCGCCGCGCTGCAGAGGGGCGGAGAGCTCGAGAGGCGGGCCTCGCGCCGCTTCTCTGCCTACCAGATCCAGAAGCACCTGGGCACAAACGGCATCCCCATGCCACCCGTGCAGAACTCGCCGATTCCTAACAGGGGCCGCGATGTGAGGGAGTCGATGAACGCCGTCAGGACGAGGGGATCCATGATGCACAGCAGACAGCGCTCGAACCAGCAGCGACCGACCGTGGACACCGCCGTGGACAAGACGAACGATGTGTCGAGGCGCATCTCAGAAGAAAGCTCCCAGAGCGCAGCGCCCGTCCTGCCTCCGCCGCAAGAGGCCGCGCCCCAGCTCAGCCCCATGCAGCAGACGCCGGAGGAGATGTTGGGCCAGCCTGAGTTCCCAGAGCCGGAAAAGCCGTCCCTTGGCGCGACTAGCGGGCCTCTGGGTGACCCGATTGACATGGTCGGCGATTCTCCTGAGAAGCAGCCTGCTGAATCCCACAACATACCCGTGCGGAACGGATCGCGCAGAGCAGCAAAATCACCCTCACCGCAGCCGCAGCAGTTTGTGCCGGAGCAGTCACCACAGGCCGGCAAGGAGCTCACATTGTTCCTGCAGTACAAGAGCAAGATCAAGAAGTACGTCTTCTCCGATGGCAGCGAGCTATCGGCCGGACGTCTGCAGCTCGCCTTCATCGAGAAGTTCGCCTGGGACACACACCGCCATGGAGAGCTGCCGGAGATCCACATCCAGGACCCGGTCTCTGGCGTGCGCTACGAGCTGGAAGACTTGAACGACATCAAAGAGCGCTCGGTCCTTGTCCTCAACGTCGAACAGCTTGACGAAGTGAAGAACCATATCGACGACAAGTTTGGCGGGCTGAGAGAACTGGTGGAGAGCATCAAGACGGTCGTGACTGATCAGCAGTCGGCCATCGATCGCGTCGCCGAGAGACAGCAGCAGACGGCGCGCGAGCTCGCAGGCATCGCAGCAGCACCACCTTCGTCAGCACGAAACTCGGTGCTCTTGCCTGCGAGACCAGTGCAGGGTGGCACTCCGCCAGAGGGCACACTGACATCAGCCGCGCAGTTGAGCGAAGTGCAATCGTTGCGCCGTGATCTTGCCGTTGTCAGACAAACGTACTCCTCGTTTGTACAAGACATCCAGGCTAGCATGTCTGCTGTGCGGACCAAGGCCACCGCAGTCAAGTCGACCGCCGTCAAAGCAGCCCTGCCTACGCTTGATGGAGACACCGGCCGCGCATACATCAATACGGGCAAGAAGAACCTGCAGGACGAGTCCGAGAAGATCGTCAACCGCGTCGATGACCTCCAGGATCTTGTGGAGGATCTCCGCAAAGACGTCGTCATGCGTGGTGTACGACCTCTGCCCCGCCAGCTCGAAGTCACCGCCAAGGATCTGTCGAAGGCGACTGCCGAGCTCAAGAAGTTGCAGGACTTCCTGGCCAAGGAGAAGCCACTGTGGACCAAGATTTGGGAGCAGGAGTTGCAAACTGTCTGCGAAGAGAGGGATCTGCTGACTATGCAGGAAGAGCTTGCAGCGGATCTGCAGGACGATCTCGAGAAGGCCACGCAGACGTTCGAGCTCGTCGAACAGGCAACTAAGCAGCAGAATCTGCAAAACGAGAAAGAGCAAGGCAAGGGCATGCGCACCGCCAGCGGACAGAAGGCCCTGAACGCAGTCGCTGTGGACAAGG
This sequence comes from Didymella keratinophila, assembly GCA_011058865.1. Lineage (NCBI taxonomy): Eukaryota > Fungi > Ascomycota > Dothideomycetes > Pleosporales > Didymellaceae > Didymella > Didymella keratinophila. The sequence continues at coordinate 56,274 of SWKW01000182.1, forward strand.
CTGTCGACCCCCGTCAGGCCCGCGATGGAGTGCTGGGCGAAGTCAAGGCGCTGCAACCGAACCACGAAAGCAGACTCGAAGCCATCGAGCGCGCAGAGAAGGCACGCCAACGCGATCTCGAGACTCGCCGCGATGACGAGTTCAAACGCGAGCTCGGCGAATTCGTCGCAGAAGGCAAGCTCAAAAAGAGTGGCGGAGTGGAGGAAGTCGAGCGCATCCGTCTCATGCGCGAAGAACGCGCTCGCAAGGAGCACAACGAGCGCGAGGCCGAGCGCATCAGGAAGAAGAGCGAGAAGATGGAGAGACAGCGACAGGAGAGGATGCAGGCAGCCGCAGCCGAGGCGGCAGCACAGGAGAACGGCACGGAGGAGAAGGCTGAGGAGGCAGTGCCCGCTGCAGCAGCCGATGATGCACCAGCAACAGAAGCACAAGAAGAGGCTAAGGAAGAGCGGGCCCCGTCGCCTGAAGGTGCAAATCCTTCCTGAGACTGCCCGAGTAGCCCTGGCATGTCTACTTGTGTGCTGATGCAGAATCACCAGGTACACCGCGACTAAGCTACACCGTCAGGCCGTGGGTCAAGTCCGGAGTCCCGCTGCCGATGCAGATGCTCGCGCACTCGCCCGGTCTGGCGAAGCAGCTTCCACGCAGCCCTTCGACACCAACAATAAGAGTCGTGGGATCGAGCGAGAACACTAGTGCGTCGGAGATGAATCGACGGGTTTCGGGCACGGCAACGCCTGTCAGCATTGATTCTTTGACGCCGGGTCACTGCAGTTTGAGACGCCGCACGCACAAGTCAGCGTCCCTGAGCCTAAGGCCCAAGGACAGAGATGCGTCGAGTCGCAAGTCGACGCCAACAAGAAGGTCGAGAGGAAACACGGTTTCTGCGGCGCCGTACACGCCGGAGCACAAGAGAGACGGCGCAGAGAGTGTGCTCAGCGTTACGCCGAGTATGAGAGGGCAGCAGCTTGCTAACTGGTTTTCTGGATTGCTTGGACGGTGAAGCACAGCCATGAGTCTGCATTGCTGTATTGCTGCATTACTAGCATGACATACGAGAAAGAGGGGCAGGACGGAAGAGAGGGCGAATGAGCAAGAACATGTGTATATGGCATCCCCTTTAGCGAAGCATATTGACTCTGCAGCGTTCTCGCATGGCGTTCAGGCACTTAGATCAAATCCATCAATTACTTACTCTCCCGGGAACCTTCACTGTACGCAACATTACCATCGGTACTTGATGATTGTTCCAGCAATCGAAACGATCTTTCGCGCTTGAAGCAAGCGGCGCCACGAATGCATACACCAAAGTCACCTTCGTGTGCGTGTGCTGACGGTCGCGATCTAGCAGAGATTCAAAAGTGGAGTGAGATTGGAAGAGCATTGAGCACCCCAAGTAGGGAAGCCTGTGTCTCTAGCCCGGGGCTCACTGCCGACTAGCCATGGCTGCGAGAGTGAAGCATGCATGTCGATCTAGACCTGTCGCGGCAAAGGCGCAAGCGGAACTCTCCCACTCTTCCTACCCAACATGGTCCATCGACATCTGTTTACCTATTGGTAGCAGAGAGGAGTTCAACCAATATCCGGGGACCGGGGAGACGATCTTGCAACGTAGTTCGGCGAGTCGGAGTAGTGGGGATGCGACTTGGTTGCGCTCGATGCTGACATCGTTAGCAGAAACCAGTAAAAGAGAGCAGATGAGAGGTACATCTCGTTGCGCTCCTGCCGGGAGAGGGGTTGACTTGACATTTGGGGAAAGTGGGATGTAGGCTTGCGGAAAAGAGATGGTTTGGAAAGGGTGGTGCCGGGGTATTTGCGCAATACCTATGGTGCCGTGTCAAAGCGAGTGAAAGTATGGCAGCAGGCAAATAGACCATCGTCCGACCAGCAACAAGTAAGGGAGCGGCGGCGCGCAGACGCGTGCGATGTTGCGTTCACTTTGGTTGACCTCAACAACTTGGATTACGGTCCAAAATCGCTGCTTGGAGAGCATGGGCATGTTTGTACGGACACTGGATATGTCAGAGACGAGCAATCATGTGGATGTGAATATGTACACTGAAAATCTGCTTCGGTCATCCCTACGAACAAAGCTGAACGTTCATTCAGGGATGCCACATGCCCGAAGCCTCGACAACTCAAGCAATCTTTTGGCAAAACGGTTCGGAATGCGTAGCGCTTAGCACTGCAGCCGAGTGTGGAGGCCTTCAGAGCTGTGCTAAGACTGAAAGTCAAACTCAATATTCAGACCTTCCCTTTTCTTTCGGAATCATTCCATGTATTGACCTTCCCAACGAACCAGGTGTCTTTTGCTTCGCTTGTCTGCTTTTTAGGTTCACTGATAACCTAGTCAGACATGAGATTGGCCGTTCATGCCCCCTGAACAGTGTAGTGATGATGAGGTAGTGGGAGGAAGTGATGTTGACGTTCAAGTGGGGAAAGAGGTAGCATGTTCTGGGGAATCGCAGTCGCGGTTTTTTTCACTCTTATTTCGTAAGAGGCAGCTGATGAGTGAAGGTACGAAAACTCTCCAGTGAATGCCTGGAGATTTATAAAGTCTCATATCGATTGCACCTGTAGGGGCGACGAGGTTGAGAAAGACGTTCGCGTTCAGGACCATGTCGCAAACGAAAAACAGAGAACTACAATGGGGTAAGATCAATTATCCGTGACAAGATTTGTCGTGTATCGGCTTGTGAACAGCAGGATAATAATGCGACGTGTAAAACTTTCCATGCCATCGAGGTGCACGAGGTTTTGGCAGCTAATATCCAACACCACATGATTATATCAACGGCCGAGCAACTGAGAGCGTTGATCTATATTGCCTGGTCATACTCAATGCATCGCAAGAGGCCAAAGTATTGGGTGTTACTCAAAGTCTCTCTTCTTCTCGTATTGCTCACCCTGTGTTACCAAATCGGGTACTCGGCCACTCGGTTGCTCGGCTTACTTTGTCCACCACCTACCCGAAATGGCAGATCGACGCTCAATTTTGGCCTGAGCCCCGGCTTCCTCGACCGTACTAGGGACTCCGTTTGTCGGGCTCACCGTTATATTGTCGATCGTTGTGGTGGAGCACAGACTTCTAGTCTGACGTAAATGCTACAGTGGAAGGGGTCGGTAAGTAATCACAACCCATTCTTAGACTAGTCACTGCCATTTGCGAGCGAATCTGCTGGGGATCCATTCGAAAAATGAATGACTGGACAGAGCTAAGAGCCACCTGAGAGCTAGGGACCGCCCGAGATGCAAGGCGCACCATTGATAGAGAAAGTATATTTGCTATTGTTTCGTACAGTCATCACACGCAGCAAGCAGTGAGCAATACGAAGCATGGCATGATGGCATGATATTATGTGCTAATTGCACGATACGACTCAGAGATTTTGGAGAGTCTAGACTGTACCATGTGATGTTGTCATTGGAGCGTGTATTTCTGCATAGAGGAAACATCATGTTGAGGACGTCAAGCGGTTGATCTCACATCTGTATAAAGTCCCGAGCATCTTCCAGGGAGCCTCCTGTACACAATCCATCTTCTTGAGCTTTAGTTTACATACCCCGACGTTAAACCGATCGTCACCTCTGTTCAAGATGCATTACCTGTCCACCCTTCTTACCTTTGCAGCAGCAAGTTCCGCGATCGATATCAAGGCGTATCATGACATACCACGCTTCTCGCACTGCGAAGGTGCAGTCTTGATATCATGGATCGGTGTCGCTGCGAACACGTGCTATAGCACGAGCACTAGCATGTACGCCATGAAATTCGACGCCATTCCTAGCAACTGGCATCTAGTCACCAGATCATATGGTGCCCTCAACTGTCCCGCAAACCAGAAGCTCAACGAGTTCCACTCGGATGGAAGGACCTGGGTTTGCCATGGCTCTCCCGATGGAGGCGTTCAGTACCGAGGCGCGGGCTACAGTTTCGTGAACAAGAAGAGATCAGGAAACACCAACAGCATCGATGAGGAAGCTGTCAACAGCAACGATCAAGACTGCGTCGGACCAGATCTTGTACACCTGATTGACGGACGAAACTACACCGTCACCAATGTCGAAGACAAGGTTGTTAAAGAGATGGTGAGTCCACAGGCTCCTTATCTATTCCTGACTAATAGTTTGGCAGTAAGATCCACCCAAGACCTAGATGAACCTGTTCATCATAGTTACACATTACTGACTGTACTCTCATTATCCAGCATTGAATATGCTTCGAACGGCACTCTTAGTGCGGATATGCCGAGCAAATTCGATGAGTATCTCGCTACTATCGACTCTTAGGTAGTAAAAGTGAGTGATGGAGAGTAGGAGGACAATGGGCCGTGAACGGTGGGTGTTGGGCGGTCGGTGATAGACGGTGTACAGGAGCCAGTGGGCGTTGCACGGTGCACAGCGAGGAAAGGGCGATTTATAGCGCATAACGCAGAAGAGATAGAAATTGAAATCATGTCTGAGGAAGAAGCGCTCCCTATGTGTTTGTGGAGAAAACGCCTTTCGCCTCCAGATGCAGAACGAAAGACCCGGCATGGCAAAGACGAAAGGGATCATACACAATGAGATGGGGGACACATTTCCGTTGCTCTCGGTACTGCTGTGGTCAGCTTGATGAAGCGTATTTTTGACAGGATATCTACATTAGGCAGAGGCGGCGCGCGCCAGCTGAATTACTCACTGAACTATGCATTAGTTCAACCTTTCTCATTTCGCAACAATTGTGAAATGCGACACGGACTGTGGTAGTGGAGGCCGCACAGAGTTAATGCTGAGGCGCCAGTCAGAAGACGGGGCTCGGTATTGGAGACGCGATAAGGCCGTAGTGGTGGCCTTGGCCTCCACTCTTCGGGATGGCAGGACAGACGCAAGCGAAAGTCCGAGAAGCCTGGGATGCTAACCTTGATCCTGCCTCATCTCCCGCGCCGTCGGGAATCGCACAACTCTGTGTCGACGCTGCTTTGTCTCCTTCTATATGTCTGCCTGATGCAGCCAGCAACTCGCAATTGACTCGTACTTCGAGCTCTTGACCGCCATCACCAACGATCCATCTTCTCAGCATCGACCTGAGAACTCCCTTTGCGCTTGCAACGTTAATACTCGACCTCTAAACGACGGAGAGCCGGAAATTCGAAGCAGACATCCGGTTTGTACTACCACTTCAGAAACACATTGGCGCCGATGCAGCGTATGATTTGCAGCTTGGGGGTTCCTTGGAGGCCAACGGTAGACCGTAGTGAGCTTGGATCGAACTCGCCGCACCGGTCGGGATGTACGAACGCGTTCCCGTACGGAAGCGCCTCTCGGCGTAGCTGACGGCAGGATATTAGTAGGCCCTTGATGTCTAGGACAGGTGGCATCTTTCGCTCGGTGTTCCGACTCGAAGCGGGAACGACGCGAGCGCTGGTTGATGATAAGGCATAGATCTCTTCGCGAAGCTCTGGCGGCAAACGAAGCACCGGCGAGTACTTCTGATTATTCTCGGTGCTGCAGGGCGTTCACTGGTCATAAGACTCTCATATTCGAACGACCTGCATCATCCCCGGGCCCCGGCGGCTGGGTTTAACCGATACGCGATCTCTCTGCTCGTGCGTTTCGACATCGCGACGGTGATGGTAGGTCTGGCAAGGAGGCGTGGAGAGAGATTGATCTCAGAAGTGTAAGGCGGAGGAGTGGTACAAGCCATGGCCAGCTCGCGAGGCACACATTCAACGCGTCTTTGGCTCCCTTCGATCAAGCTCCATGGAATGAGGTAGTGATGATGGGGCGATACGTCTTGATACACGATGAAAGAAGTGCTAGAGGTAGCTCTTGGACGTATCTTACATCGACAATAATTTCATATGACACGATCCCGGGAACACGCAGTATCTATAGTATATGCCGTTCCCGTTTCCGCTGATCTCTCTGCTTCAAACGCAGCAGTCGTCACGTCCTGGGCATTCAAAGTAGGCAGATTAAACAAGAGGAAGCCACCTAAATGACGATATGAGGCACCCTCGCGCATATGGGGAAACCTTGAAATTGTCAGGAAAGCGCGTGAGGGACATTCAATCGAGCAGGTTCAAGGAGGTACGAACTGTGATGAGGTGTTGTGAACGAGCCGGAGTCGAGAGCCGTCACAGCCGCCTTGATCGGCGCTCCTCGGCAGTTCGGTCCGCGGCCTGGCATCAGTCGCTCCTTCCTTTGCCTCCAGCACCTCGTTGAATTACATCAAGCTCACGATGCGCATTCATCACAACCGTACATGATAAGGCCGCGTAACTTTGCAAAGACGTCAACTAAGTCTCACAACTGAGGCTGATCACACGGGCCGAATATAGATAGTCCGACAGTCTGAAGCGCCTTGAGGCCTGACGCGGGAAAAGTGGTGCGAGGCCGCGACAATGGCTGACCAGCTCACCACAGCGCTCAGACGATGGACGGTCATCACTCGGATCCTGCGCCTGCTGCGACTCGCTAACCAGCGATGAGTTCGCCGCACGTCGGTTGCACGTCTTCGACTACGCTATCCAGAGTCGGATCCCAGCCGCCAACATGCTGCAACGTCCTTGAAGTGGAGCCCAAACTGAACAACGCAGAGCCATAATGAAAATGGACGCAGGCATCCATATTGAGCCTGTACCAACGCCATCGTATAAATATCGCGCCTCGACCCACGCCCGCAAAGTCCGTAACTAGTTGCCGGTACGTCACTATGTCTCGCTGGCTTTGATGCTCCTTGGCGAGATTGAGGCTCGTCGTCGCCACGTCTGTCAAGATGAAACCAGATCCCTGGGATGCGACTGCCTTGCATGAAATTCGACAGTCTGCGCGATCTGTCCCGGCGCTAATCGCTTTGGCGGTAGTGTCGATTGTCTCGATGTTTCTGTGTTTCAAGATAGTGGGGCGCGGGGATAAGCAGAGGCGGCGCAACGGGTCTTCGATCTTCTCATTCGCACCAGAGCAGGGAGGACTGAGTCGCCATCGACCAGAGGCAGGAGTGGCTTGTATCCAGGTCAGACTCGGCCCTTGGAAAAGAAAATATCTTACCCGTGGACTGGTGTGGAACGTCGCTTATTGAAAGGAGTACGCTTGTTTCACGAATTGGAAACAAACACTGCCCATGTGGTGTTCTCGGAGATTTTCATCCGGTGGAAAAATAAGCTTCCCAAGCTTCGCAAGCACTGACCGTTGAAAGCTTGTTTGCACTAACAGTGTGGAGACGGCTCCTCAAATGTCGGCTCGCGAAATGAGATGCAGTGTTTGCGGCGACTTTCTGAGCCTCCCGCACGCACGGCCATCGTTTTCGACCAATATCAGAAGGTAACGAAATTGTTCTTGCGGGTAGTCACATGCCCTTCGCAAGGGAATCAATCTAGAGCACAGCCCAAACGACCGAATGCGGGTTGCCTTCGAGGGCTGACGACATGATTGAGCAGCACGTCCCTTGATTGATCTGTATACATATAGGCCTTGGTTCAGACTCCATCTCGCTGCAAGATCTCCATCTCACCCTTAGTCTCTCTTTGTTCGCTTCGCGGTCTCACCAAAATTCTCTTCTGCATCTCACAACCTCTTACAATGGCCCGTTACTCTTTCGTCTTCTCTGCCTTGATGGCAACCGCTGTCGCAGCCGACGCCGCGGCCTACGCGCAATGCGGCGGCAACGGCTTCACTGGCGCCACGACCTGTGTGTCTGGCTACCAGTGCCAGTACCAGAATGACTACTACTCTCAGTGCGTTCCCGGCCGTGCCGCAGTAATAACAAAGGCTGCTGCGCCGACAAAGGCTGCTGCGCCGACAAAGGCTGCAGCCACTACACTGATGACAGTTCGCTCTTCTGGTAAGATCTGTTCTGGTAAAGAATCTCGTGCATGATACTGACAACCTCACAGCCATCGCCTCAGCCAAGCCTGTAGCTTCCGCCGCTGCTGCCCAGGGTACATCTGCCTCTGGAAAGACTCAGTACGCTGGTGTCAACATCGCCGGATTCGACTTTGGCTGCTCTACTGATGGAACTTGCTCCGGAGGTTATGTAGACCCCAGCACCGATGGCATCTCACAGATGCAACACTTCACCACCGCCGATAAACTCAACGCCTATCGCATGCCTATCGGCTGGCAGTACCTCACCAAGAACACTCTTGGCGGGGCGCTTGACACTACCATCCTCGCTGCCTACGACAAGTTGGTGCAGGGCTGCTTGGCTACCGGTGCCCTTTGCATCATTGACCTGCATAACTACGCCCGCTGGAACGGCGCCATCGTCGGTCAGGGTGGACCCACCAACGCCCAGTTCGCCGATGTCTGGTCAAAGATCGCCGCCAAGTACAAGTCTGAGAAGAACATCGCATTTGGCTTGATGAACGAGCCGCATGATCTTACTATGACTACCTGGGCTACTTCTGTCCAGGCTGCTGTCACTGCCATCCGCAAAGCTGGCGCCACCTCGCAGTACCTCCTGCTCCCTGGTACTGACTACACCTCCGCCGGAACCTTCGTCCAGAACAGCGGCCCCGCTCTCCTCACCGTCAAGGACTCCGATGGCACCACCAGCAAGCTCATCTTTGATGTCCACCGCTACCTCGACTCCGACAACAGCGGCACACACGCCGAGTGCACCACTGACCACGTCTCCGACTCGTTCACTCCCCTTGCGTCTTGGCTCCGCACCAACGGCCGCAAGGCTTTCGTTTCTGAGATCGGTGGTGGCAATACCGCTTCTTGCGAGCAATACGTCTGCGCTGCCCTCGCTTCCATCAACAAGAACAGCGATGTCTACTTGGGCTACACTGGCTGGTCTGCTGGCAAATTCGATCAGTCTTACGTGCTCACCTTGACACCCAACGGTTCTACCGACCAGCCTTTGATGACCAAGTGCTTCAGTCGCGCATAGGTTGTAGACGACTCGTCCGTTCGAGACCCATAAGACTTGCATCTTCAGCACATGCCCTCCGCCTTTTCCTTCCCCTTCTAGTCAACCTGTATATACATATTATTCAATGCATTGTGCGTTTGGGGCCACCATAGAGCCAATATTCACACACCCAAGACCCAAGCTGCTTGCTGCGTCAAGTTGATTGTGGACATTACTCGTCCACTGGGCAATGAGAGTCAAGCATCATGACCAATAAATTGCCCGGGACTTGCCTCTACTCTTTCGAAACCTTCGCACTCCGTCGGTGGATTCGTAAAGAATCGAGGTGATCTGGTAAGAAATGCAGAATTTAGATCGATCCAAACACAGATGCGACAAAGCATCCCGTCGAGTCCAAGCTTAGGAAGCCCCCCTCGCGCACTCACCATGTGTTGTGTAGGTCTCGGTATTGCCGTGCAGCGCTTTATAGCCGCACAATTTAGCAACTGCACCAACCAATGCATCGCATCGGCCCTGGAGCGATGGCATTAACCGGAACTAACTTGATTTGTAACTCCTTTGCAACCCCGCGAGCGAAATGGTCAACAGGTGTATTTGATCCTGCGTAGGCCGTACAGTAACCTGTGAACGCTCCAAGTAACGCCGTCACAATGGTGATCAGCTTGCCGCCCTGACTGACACGCTTCGCCCCTACTTGGAGGATGAAGAACGCAGACTTCGAATTGATGGCAAACATGTCGTCATACTCGGTCTCGGCGATTTCCGTGATAGGCTTTTTCAAAACTTTTCCGATTACCGTGTCCGTGCGGGTGATGCGCGGATTCGCGTGATGCGCTGAACTACTAAAACACCTCTATTATCTCAGCTCTATAACAACACAACGTAATAAGATTAGCAGATGCACTTACAGAGTGTAATACTTCTATATCTAGAGATAAGATTCTGTAGTCTAAAATAGCAGAAAAGCATAGTGTTGTGTAGTTAACATTAACACGCACGTAGAGGGGTAAGACGCATCTATATTAAGAGAAGGTTCTTATATAATAGAAACTTACCTAATAATAAGAAGAGGAGCTTATAAAGTATATAGAAGAGCTTACTGCTTATTATATACCTCCTATAAGAGAGATAATTACTAATTTTGCGTTAGTAGTTGCGCAGGAGCTAGTAAGCAAGAGCTAGGTTACGCGCTTTATTAATAAGTACTCTATCTACCTTATCTCTTAGTATTCTACAGGTATAGACGCT